>LBNU01031645.1:37575-81958 GCA_014162995.1 Artemisia annua | reverse complement strand
GAATTGCGCTGCCCCTCGAAGCTCAAAAACGCAGAAACTGGCCGCTGACAAGGCCGAATCTGACCGCAAAACCTGCGCGTCAAGCGGGAGGTCATGCGCCACAACTTTGGGTTTAAATCTTTGATCCCGGTTGGTCTTTTCGGCGTCTCTTTGTGTTAGACACCGTGAGTATAAGCAGGCTTTTGCAAAAGCCTCAGGCGCTTTGCATATTCGGCGGGTGGATTGGAAGTGGTTGGGAGTTGGCCCGTAAAGCCCGAAGAGGCAGGAGGAAAATCTTCAGCTCTTCAAGAAACGTGAACCGGGATTGCTTCCCAAGCATATTTGGGAAGTTACGAATTTAACAAACATTTTTGCCTTGAGTTTTCCCTTCATAAGAAGGATTGCTGACTCCATCGCCTTTCCGTAGGAGGATTTTATGACTATTTCCTGACTCTCCAGATCCCAAGGCCCTCCTTAGTCTGTTAGCCAGGCCTCTCAGAGATCCCAATTCCGTCCTGCTCTTCAAACCGAATGTGACGATGCTGCAGCCGGGCGAACATTACCCCTCCCCCTGAATTATGTTACTGTTATAAACATTTTTGCCCTCTGGCTCAAGCAATATTTTGTTAATATTTCGCTAGGAGTCTTCGTACCTCCTTGTAATTAAACTGCATTTTGACACTTTACTTTTACCATGATTTTTCTACGTGCATTTTGAATCTCGTGAACAGTTATACGCCGAGAGGGAGCTGACCGTTGGACCGAATGAGCTGTGGAAGGCAGAAATGCAAGAATGTCATAATAAAGTAGAGTTAAACAAGGGCCACGGGAATTGGGAATAAGATACTTACCATCAGATGCTTGGGGAGAGTTCCCCGCCTGATCCTCCGGAACAAGCTGTATCGGAGGAGTGACGGGGCGCTCCTGATTATCGCCCCCCTCGCCTCCATCACCTTCCAAACCTCCGACACCCCCATCGCCTTCGTTATCAGGAGGGGCGCCACCTTTGGCCAAAGGAATGTTTTCGTTAAGTCCGCCTGCCGGGTGGGCTTGGTTTAGGGGGTCCGCATCAAGGGCCACCTCTTGAGAATCAACGTTCTCATCGGCGGCCTGACCCTCGGCCCTTCTCCTTTTCGGGGCCACACCAGAAGGACCCTCTCCAGCTCTTTTCGAGGCCATCTGTCTTCGGGCCTCCTGCTCTTTCTTTTCCCTTGCCTTAATCACGTTGGGATCAGGCTGCTCCGCCTTTTTCATCAACCCATCCTTGACAGGAAAGGCCTCCCCAGCCGCACGGGGCGGTGTGGTCCGCTGGGGCCTAACCTGACCCTCAGGGATTGGTGGCCCATCAATTGCCTCAGTCCCGTCCCAATCCGGCAACTCTAGAAACTCAGCCATAGTAACAACTGCAAAGAAAGCAAGTAAAGGGTGAGGAGGAAGAAATGACAATCGTTAAAACAAATAAGAACAATCAGATAAGCAGATACGCGCATTTACCATTTCCTCCGGTATCCTTTAAAACAACCTGTAGCCCCGGATTCTCCCACACAGTGGAAAGGCCACACATCCACAGCAGACAAGGGAGAGGCTTCCTAAGAGGAATCAACGTGGCGCTAAGCCTCTCGGCCGGATCCTCCGGGTATGTTATTGGAAACTCGTCAGAAATATTAGAATCCCGGTGTCTCCAGGCCATGGCATCCGGGATAGCCCTTCGGTCAATCAAGAAAATTTTTTCCTTCCAATGCTTCAAACCGGAAATAACCTCCACGAAACATTTTTTTGGCTTTCTTACCCGTTCGACTCTCAAAAGAAAACCAGTGCCCTTGTTTGCACAACCTATAGAACGCCCGGAACAGCGAAACCGATGGCTGACACCCTAAGCTATAGCACCGAATCTCAAAGAGAGAAACGTGGTTCAACCCTATCGGCACCAATTGGGAAAAGTGCACTTTAAAATGCCTAATCACAGCCAACAAAAAAATTGAGAAGGGGATCCTCACCCCTCCGGTGTCAAGCTGTTGCGGATATATACCTATCTTATCAGCCGGAAGATTGTTCATGGTCATGCCGGCAGGTGGAAGGACGGGGTGTAAGTCATCCGGAATGTTGTATGTACGGCATATGGTATCTAACTCCGATTGGGTCAACTTAGATGTCTTAAGGTGCATATCAAATTTCACTCCTATTTTGGGGGTAGGTTTCGGCCTAGGAACTAATGCCTCTTGCTGCCTCCCTCCGGCCATGTTTCAAAGGAATACCGAAGGAAAGAACGCTAATAACGGAGGAGAAGGAAAATAAAACTCACCTCAAGAGAAGAAAGCGCTGTCTGGAAGATGATGAAGTAAAAATGCAGAGCTTGTGTGTGAAAAATAAGGGGTAAAACTCTCTATATATAGGGGAGCACATGGGGAGAAGCGAACCATCATGTCAGTCAGAAATCGCTGACGTGGCTCGATCTCAGCCGTCCACGTAAGGGCGGGAAGACGCGTGGCAGGAGCGTACTGTGCAAGGGGTAAAAACAAAAGCCCACAGACTCTTCTCTCACACTTTTTTACTGGGCTTGGAAAGCCCGTTAACGCAAAAGACACTATGACGGCCCTCTTTTACGCAAAAGATAACGCAATGGCAAAATTGGAAGTATTGCATCATCGGTTTAGCACTCGATGACCCAATAGGGGGGGGGGGGGACATGTTGACGTATATGTCCGGAGCGTATGTGCCGGATGACAAATACTTGGTCAGAAGGCAAGCAAAGTAGCCGGACGGTCTAGATCCGTCACAAGCCTACGACCACTCCAAAACCCCACGTGCGCCGCCTTCCCAGATTTCAAGGGTTGTGTTCAACCACGTGGACTGGTACCTACTCTATTGAGTAGGTCTAGCTCGGCGGACACTATTCGCTAGTACCCTCGCTTACTGTTCACCCGTACTTGCGACCACTGTACACAAGTACACACAGATAACGAGGTTGGGTAGTATAAATACCCCAACCTCATTTATTATTAGCAATTAACACACACACACACAACATTTACTCTCATTTATTAGCATACCCTTCGTATTACCCCGTTCTTACTCTCACGCCGGATGTTGGTCTTGGGATAAAACCCAAGGCGAGACTAACGTGCGTGTGTCGTGTGTGTAGGTACGACATCCGGAGGATACTTCCAAAGGATTATAAAGAAGCGGACCCCCATCAAGGTTTTACTTCAACAAGAGGAAACGATGATTTGAACTCACACATTAAGAGAAAAATAAACACCCTTGAGTTAGTTATATACTTTAATCTTGAGCATCATCATTATCTAATTATGTGATTGTTTGGGTAGAATAAAAGATATTTTATAGTTCATACAAGTACTTCTAAACTTACTGTTAGTGGACTTATATATTTGTATTGGTTAAACCCAAACTCAATGGATAAATTTCGTGATTAGTATAAATATTGAGACATATGTAATCATAATTATGCATCAATGAATATTTCACATTAACATGGTATCAAGCCTAATATCTTAAAACCTAAAGTCAGTTTTTTTTTTCTCTCTTTTTGGTTCTAACAAAAGTCGACTGCCACAAGGTTTAAGGCTACGTTTGGCGCAAAGCTTTTTGGAGTTTTTTGGGGCGATGAGCGGTGAGCAATGAACTTTTTTATTTTTAGTGTTCGTTTGGCAAAAGAGCGGTGAGCTTTGCGATTTTTTAGGAAAGCTCATTTTTCCAATGCTTCTTTAAGAAGCTGTGAGCGGTGAGCAGTGAGCTGTGGCTACAGCTCACAGCTACTGTTCACAACTCACAGCTACTGCTCATAGCTACTTTTGCCAAATATAGCCTAAGCCTAAGAGTCTAAGACCCTGACAAAAGTTGAGTGCCACAAGGTTTATATTGTCTATTTCTCTTTACATCGGTTGCACACAAGTCGATTACAACGAGTCCTTTTTTTTAATGATTCATTAACCACCATTTGGATTATTAAACTAGTTTCAATTATTGTGAAAGGTTATGACGTCACAGATATTAATTTAGTGAATTTTTGTTTCTTTAGTCGACTTCCTTCTTTGTCGACTGTTGTTTTCTTTTGTTATCCTTTAGGCAATATTTAATTCGACTTGCCTCACCCCTCGTGCAAAATGACAAACGATGCTCTTCCCTCGTATTCCATCACATACCGATAAACCATATGTCATTAACTCAATCACTAATCAAATTCCAATTAAACTTGATGTAAACAAAGCAAACTATGTTGAATGGTATTACTTCTTCAAAAATCATTGTGAAAATTTTGATGTGTTAAAGCACATCACGGGTACGTCCACTAGTGAAACTGGTTCGGCTTCTCCAACAACGGAATGGCTAAAAGCGGACCCCATAGTTAAATCTTTGATTTTTCTAACCCTATGAACCCTTCAAGGTATACGCTAATCCCATGGATGCTTGGGATCTTCTTGAAAGTATCTTTCTTGATAACAAACGGACACGTATCATTTCTTTAAAAGGTGAAGTTCATGTCATGCAACTTGGTGATCGTACGATTGATGCATATTTTCAAAAGATCGAGTTCATTGTTACTTTGCTTAGTCTTCTTGTCTTAAATTACCAACCCACACCACCGATTATAACTCACGACCCGCATACCTAAGCCTCTTGTTTGACTTCATAGGCCCAAACGAGCACGATTTTGGGTTGCAAGCCCAATCGACTCTTGTTGTGGACCAGGCCACTACCGGCCCAGTTTATGTTGCCCTACAACACCCACAACAGCCACCCAATCCCAATCCGCTTCAATTCATCCCATGATTACAAGCTTTTGTGTTGGATCTATTAGGCATACTCAAAAGTTTTACTTTAAATGTATCTAATGTTTGCCTCTTCCTAAGTCTTATAGTGTGGATTTTAATAATCCTAATTGGCAAAAAGTTATGCCTGCTTAAAATAATACATTAATTTAAAACACCAATGGGCCTCTGGTCTGGCGGTATGGAGGTTTTACCCTCCTATGCAAGGTCTCAAGTTCGAGTCTTGTCTAGGGCGATAGGGGTTTCCTCCCGCGTGCGTAAAGGGAAGGGTGTCATTGCCTTCTGGGCTGGACCCAACCTAGTTGTGTGGGCTCGCTACGCCTTCTGGGCTAGGGGCCATGTAGCCACAAGTGCCGTCCCAAAAAAATACATTAATTTAAAACAATACTTGGGTTCTTGTGCCTCGTCCATTTGGTGCGAACATTGTTCTTTCCATGTGGTTGTTCAAACATAAGTATTTCGCAAATGGTTCTCTTAGTCGCTNTATGTTGCGTGATGATACTTCTTCAAAAATCATTGTGAAAATTTTGATGCGTTAAAGCACATCACGGGTATGTCTACTAGTGAAACTAGTTCGGCTCCTCTAATAGCAGAATGGCTAAAAGCGGACCCCATAGTTAAATCTTGCATTTTTTTAACCCTATCTGAAACCCTCCAATGTAGGCTTTGTATGGCTAATCTCATGGATGCTTGGGATCTTCTTGAAAGTATATTTCTTGATAACAAATGGACATGTACCATTCCTTTAAAAGGGAATTTCGTGTCATACAGCTTGGCGGTCGTACGATTGATGCATATTTTCAAAAGATCGAGTCCATTGTTATTTTGCTTACACTATGTACTCGAGTTGAGTAAAAGGGAGGAAGTAAAGTGAAAGTGAGAAAGTTTGTGTTCTCCAGTTTTTTTTAGGAAGTAAAGTGAGGTAAAGTGAAGTAAAGTGGTTATATTTTAGTTATAAAAATTTTACTCCACTTTTGGGGTGAAATTCACTTTACTTCCTCTCTTTTACTTTAATTCCTCTTTCTTTCGCTTTCATTCATTTTTTTTTCTCTAGAACGCAGCGTTAATTTTCTTGGCTCGCCTTTAAACAATAATGCTGTTGTCACATATGCAATTAATGGTTTGAGTGATAAATTTACTCACATGGCCGGTATAATTGCCCATCAGGATCCCTTTTCCCAATCTTGCTACGGTTTGTTCGATGGTAAAAATCAAATAGATTCGTCTTAATTCCAAGCAACAGTCTTTATCCATTGACGTGTCACCCTCGGCTCCTAAGGTGCTTCAAGCCGGGAATGGTACCTCACGGGACAATCGTAGTCGCGACACATGTCACTCGCGAGACAATCGTGATTCACGTTCCGCTCCTTAACCAAAGACGTGTTTTAACTTTGCTTGTGGTTTTGGTCGGTTTGGTAACGTTTGTAGATTTGTCCATAATAGTTCGGCTCGTGGTAATAACCCCTCGTAATGGCAAAATCTACAAACCAATTCTCATGCTAGCCATGCATTGGGTTCGAATAACAATTTTGCAAGTGTTAGGTCTGGTTCTTTTCAATTTAATTCGCATATGGGATAGCTGAATGTTACTTTAAATATGAACCAGGCCAATATCGTATCTTTTCTTCAAGCCCAAGATGTTTTACAATATGGACCGATATTTAGGACATGTCCGGCATGCTCCTTCACGCGCCCATTGCACCTCCTGGTTTTGGATCTCCGATCCAACCTTCTGAACAGGCCCAAACAACAACAAATGGCTTTTCAGGCCTAGTTGCAAGAATCACAACTGGCTCAAGGAGTGACTAACAATGTTACTATTCCAGATAATGTATCTGGTGCTTTTTAATTTGTTTACTAGATAGGACATTTTGCTTCCTCAAGCGTTTAGCACGATGACCTTGCAAGATCCTAGCAACCCAAACTGGAATATAGACACAAATGCATCATCTCATTTTAACTCTTCTATTCATAATCTTAGTATTGTTTTTTACTTAATGCATTTATTTGTCTGTCTATGATAGTGATGGGAAGTCCATTCCTGCAACTAACACCGGTCATAGTATTTTTCCAACTCCTTTTAAACTTCTTCATTTAAATAATGCTCTTTTTACTACCAATATTGTAGAAAGTCTAATTTATGTGCGACATTTTGTTCGTGATAAAAAATGCTTTGTTGAAGTTGATCCTTTAAGTTTATTTGTGAAGGATTATTTGACACATCAAATCCTCCTCATATGTGACGGTACAGGTGACTTATATTGTCACAAATCCATCTCCTATTCCTCAAGTTTTCTTGACAATCAAAACACGTGGTACCGGCGACTTGGACATCCAGGAAGTGAAGTTTTGCGGTCTCTTATTTCTAGTAGTCGTATTCGTGTAATAAGGCAAATTCTCATGCTATCTATCATGCTTGTCAGCTTGGTAAACACATGAGGCTTAATTTTTCTAGGTCTGAAACTATTTTTAGGTTTGCTTTTGATATTGTACACTCGGACTTGTGAACTTCTCAACTTCCCGAATGCTACTGGTATTAAATATTATGTTTTATTTTGGATCATTTTTTGCACTATTTGTGGGTTTGTCCCATTTGTAATAAGTCTGATGTTTTGTCTAAGTTTATACATTTTCGTGCTTTTGTTAAAAATCAATTTAATTGTGATGTTAAAATCTTTGTAATGTGACTATAGTGGTAAATTTGATAATCATGCATTACACCATTTTTTTTTGCCACAAAATGGCATTATTATATGTTTTTCTTGTCCCAAAACTTCTCAACAAAATGGGAAGTCCAAACGTATGATATGTACCATTGACAACCTCATTCGTACGTTTCTCTTTCAACCCCATTTACCCCCACGTTTTGGGTTGGGGCACTTCATATAGTAGCCTATCTTTTAAACTTATTACCCTCCATCTCCATTCATAATGAGACCCCCACTTTCGCATATATAAGGCTCATCCCGACTATTCCATTCTTCGTGTTTTTGGGTGTTTATGTTATCCTCACCTTTTCACCAACAACAAACTCGAGCACCGTGCCACTCCTTCTATCTTTCTTGGTTACCGCACCGGTCACCGTGGGCATCTGTGTCTCAACTTGAATACAAATAAGATCATCAATTCTCGCCATGTCACCTTTTACGAGACTATATTTCCTTATCGTTCCATGACTCCTCGTAATCCTCACCATACATGGTTTTAGAACACCCCCTCCCCCCCCCTACCAAATATAATTAACCAACATCTTAGTTCACCAATTACAAGCCTAACTGTCCCCGGCCCAAATACTCCACCGACAACACTGTCCCCTTTATCCATCCCACAACACCTCTCGGCTCAAATAACCAACTCAATCCTCTAGTTCGACTTCACAGGCCCAAACGAGCCATGATATGGGTTTGCAAGCCCAATCGGCTCATGTTGTGGTCCAACCCACTACCATCCCAGTTCCCGCCGCCCTCCAACACCCACAACAGCCACCCAATCACAATCCCGCTTTGGTCATCCCATGGTCACACACTTTCGTGTTGGATCTAATAGGCCTACTTAACGCTTTACTTTAAGTGGGTCTAATGTTAGTCATAGTCTTATAGTACGGCTTTTGATGATTCTAATTGACAAAAGCTATGCTTAATAAGTATAATGCATTAATTAAAAGTAATACTTAGGTTCTTGTGCCTCATCCATCTCATTGTTCGTTCCATGTAGTCGTTCAAACAATAGTATTTGACATATGGTTCTCTTATCGCTACAAAGCTCGTTTTGTGGCGAATGGCAGTTCCCAATAATTTGGGGTTGATGTTAATGAGAACTTTAGTATGGTTGTCAAGTCAATCACTATTCGTATTGTACTCAGTCTTGCAGTTTCTCGATATTGGCGTGTTCATCAGCTTAATGTCAAGTATGCTTTTCTTCATGGTAGTTTTTTTAGACTGTTTATCTATATCAATCGCCTGGTTTTTGGGATCCACATCACCCTGATCATCTTTGTCTTCTACATAGGTTTCTTTATGGTCTGATGTTAATGAGAACTTTAGTCTGGTTGTCAAGTCAGTCACTATTCGTACTGTACTCAGTTTTGCAGTTTCTCGATATTGGCCTATTCATCAGCTTAATGTCAAGAATGCTTTTCTTCATGGTAGTCTTTTTAGACTGTTTATCTGTATCAGTCACCTGGTTTTTGGGATCAACATCACCTTGATCATCTTTGTCTTCTACATAGGTCTCTTTATCGTCTGATGCAGGCCCCTCGGGCCTGGTTAGGTTATGCTACTTGTGTTGATTCCTCATTCTTTATATAACGTCATTGGACTACTATTGCTAACTCATTGTTATATGTTGATGATATTGTCTTAACTGCCTCTTCTAAAATACTGTTATAGTGTGCTATTGCATCCCTTCATCAGGAGTTTTCTATGACTAACCCTGGCTTGCTTAATTATTTCTTGGGACTTCTGTTGTTCGTTTTTTGCAGGGATGTTCTTGTCTCAGTAGAAATATGCTTATGAGGTTCTTTATGGTGACATTGTTGAGGATCCTACTTTGTTTCTAGCAAGTGTTGTCCAGTATCTTACGTTTACTTGTCCTGATATTTCTTATGCGATACAACATGTGTTTTTATTTATGCATGATATGCCAGAGTCTTATTTCTCGGCTCTGAAGCACATTTTACGCTATGTTCGAGGCACTATGGGATATGGTTTACAATTGCTTTCTGCTTCTACCTCTTTTTTGGTTGCATATTTTGATGCTGATTGGGCTGGTTGCCCTACTACTAGGCGGTCTACTTTTAGGTATTGTGTTTTTCTTAGAAACAACCTTCTCTCCTTGTCCTCTATGCGTCAATTTACGCTATCTCATTCTAGTGCAGAGGCTGAATACCCTGGTGTTGCCAATGATGTTGTTGAGACTTGTTGGTTGCGTAATTTGTTGTATGAGCTTCACGCACCATTGTCTTCCGCTACGCTTGTTTATTATGATAATATTAGTGCGGTTTATATTTCTTCTAATCCCGTGCACCATCAGCGCACGAAGAATATTGAAATAAACTTACACTTTGTTCGGGATTTAGTTGTTGTTGGACATGTGCGTGTTATCGTGTTATAAGTTTGATGACATCTTAACCAAGGGTCTTCCATCTGCTTTGTCTTCTGAGTTTCGAGACAGTTGAGTGTTATGCTACTCCTGCTCTAATTGAGAGGGGATGTTAGTAAACTAAACTTATATGTTAAACTTGTATTTGTATTGCTTAAGTCCAAACCTAATGGATAGGTTTAGTCATTAATATAAATATTGAGAGTTTAAGACAAATGTGATCACAACTATTAATCAATGAATATCTCATATTAACACTTACTTCATTTTAAAATAAAATTATACTGCTTTGATTAACAACTATGTAATTTAAAGCCATCTGTTATACTCATTTGTAAGTTGTTTCGGTGGGGAACACGTTAATGGCGACTTATGGAGGTATTAGGTGGCTAAGTACTAACCTTGTTTTTTTTAATTAATGAATCGATTTTTTCATAAAATATTAGTTTAACTAGAAATTTAGAATACGATGGTTTACCAAGAAATAAATTAGGACACATGGATTTGACCCCAGACAAAAGGATTTTAAGAAGCAAATTCAAATACTACCATTATGTAAAGTCACTTTATTTTCTCAATTTACAAAAATTCAAAAAGTGTTGACATGTGAACTTGACCCCCTTTATTAATACTTTGTCCACTCTTCTATATTACAATTTCACGTGTCATACGTTGGAGTAAACCGTACTCATTAAAGTTCGGAGGTTGAGTATGCTTGCACAATGATAGTTTTTAAGTATTTTATTTATAGACAAAATTAGAACAAAACAACAGTTGCTTAAGGCTTAGACGTTAAACAACCAAATACATGGATTCAAAAACACTTATCAAATGGTCTACTGTCTAAGTTATTTGACTGTTTCCAACATCTTGCCTTGACAACCAATGAAAGATTATAAAATATCCACAAGGAACTAAAAACTTACAAATGAGACAAGCCAAGGGAAACGATTTGTCACCAAAAAAATATACAATTACAACATATTCTAATCAACAAACTCCGAAAAAACCTAAGAAACCAATCCTATTCAAACATTATCAACCATTATACATCAACAAAATACCCAAAAAGTATATAGAAAACCACCAAACAAATATGGGCTCACACCAAAACCATACACATCACGTACAATCAAAGCTCTGAAAGAATTGCAGGGATGTAATGAGACAACTCAGCGGTTAATGACTGAAAACCGTTAACCAGTTGCGTGTGGAAATCTTGATCTTCATCCCCAATGAGTCTAAAATGCACACGTATTGCACGCTTGCATACAGCCATGAATTCAAGAAGAGCAGCAATGAGTTGTTGCAATTCCTGTGAACGAAGTCTTGTTGCTGGCTCGCCTGATAAGAAAGCTGTGCAGACACTAAGTACTCCACTGTTTACCTATACACATTAGTCATTAGTTAGAATGTAACCATTTTTACAAACCACCATATATAATTTGAGTTATTAAAGGTAATTGTGGAAGTGAATAGAGAAAGGGAACTAACAAGGGACCAAAAACGTAACCCTAAACATTGTCTGATTGTCCTGAATTCTATATGTATTTCACAAAAGAAACTCGAGACACCTTTTATAAAGGTAAATTTAGAAAATGCGACCTGAGTTACTTTATAAATGTAATTTTCATTCCTACTGATACAATGGTACTAGCAAGATATGACTGGCACTGACTTACAAGTCACAGTAAGTTGATAATGATAGGTTGGACTGAAAAGCTCGAAGAAATGATCTTAGGGAGTAAAAACAATAAATCACGAAACCTTAAATATGATGATTAGAGGTAGCAATATGAACCCATTTACTTATGATGGGTCAATTGGGTTATGTCGTATCTCTAATGGACGGCAGTGTAAAATATTTAAAACGCTTAAAACAACGGGTGAAAAGGCGGCAAAGTCCATTTTTAATGCATAAAACTTTGTACAGTATTTATTCAAAACTTAGATTATCACTGAAAAAAAAATACAATTTTGGTAGTCATATTTAGTACACTATCTATAAAGAGAATTACTAAAAATATAGATAAAGCCTATTACCTGGCAAATGGGAGTTGCTCATTTTGCCACCTCTAATCACGGGAAACTAAAAAGAGTAAGAATATTCAAGTAAAAAAAACTCACTTGAACTGCAACAGATCCCTGAAGTATCCTCTGTAAACTCTGTAAACGTGGAAGCTGATCACCATCAGAGCTTCTAGGCTCTTCAAGTTCATTTCGTAATGCAGCAGTTCGTGTTTCAATCATACCAATAGCATTCTCCACTGGAGAAAACTCAAGTGACTCGGATTTAGTAACCAAAAGCCTATTCACTAAAGCAGGAAACGAACCCTCGGTTTGAACCACGGTCCGTCTTTTCCACTGGTCTTCCAACCCACCTTGAGTCTTACCATTTTTAGTAAATGGAGTATCAAACAAAAAACGATCAAAAACCCGTGCACGAACCGAACCAGTAGAGAGAGAAAAAATTCTCTCTCTTCTGCTTCCTAAATCTTCATCTTCCATAACTGGATCAACAGCTGTTATTTGAAGATAGCATACACCAGGCTGCAATTCCTCGGCTTTTACTTGTCGGGAATCAGGAATTATATGTAATGTATGATTACCGTCCATTCGTAACTCGTATATATGACTAAGTTTCTCCATTATGTCACCTAATCTTACATCACGCGGCTCTCTGTATACATATTCTTTTTTATCGAGTTTACCGAATCTTTCACCGTAAAAACCCACACGATAATATGTGGCGTCTGTAAATGGTATTGGACTTGATTCTTGTTCTAGGATTGATTCATAAATGTTAGTTAGCATACTGTGGCATTTGGCTAGTTGCCCATAAGATCTTCTGCTTTTATAAACTGGAATGACTAGTTCTAGGATGGACCCACAAAAATGATATAGCTCGGCTTGAGAGAAGAGTTTATTTGCCAGCTGTAAATATTTTACAGCAGAATCAACGGTTAGTTTTGATGCACCGTATCCTTCAACTTCTGCAGCTGAGGTCTCGGATGTGATCTCCGTGCTGACCATTGGACATATTTTGCGTAATGCTGTCACGTGATTATTGCTCCAGACTCCATCATTTCTGCTCACAAGAGCCTACAAATATGATTACAAAAGTTATTTTATGTCAATAATAATCTAAATATTGCAACAAAAATGACTCGGAAGGTTTTATGCATTAAAGTACAACTTAAGGCAACTTTTGACCATTTCTTTTCAAGCCCATTTTTCTATTTCACCTTGTTGACCTGTTACAGATAAAAACATACTCCAACCAACCCTGGAAGTAAATGGGTCAAAATTTCCACCTTTAGCAATAACGGTGAACTGGAAGTATCTAAAGTGTAGGCGGTTAAACAATCAACCAGAGTTTATTATAGATTGTACCGCATAGCATAAAAATGTCATATTCGATCATATTTTTACTTTTAGGAGTTTCGCTATCAGATAATGAGACTTCTAGAGCAAATTTACCTGCATTACGACACCAGCAACAGCAACAGCACATTGTGCAGCTTCAGCCCATGATTGCATCTCCTGATGCGCATCACATAGATGCAATAACCACATTATATGAAGATCTGGCACTGGAGCAAATGCCATAGCAAGTTTATAAAAACTTTCTGCAGCAGCATATCTATCGGTGTTCATAAGTGATCCCTGTAGTACAACCATCAAGATTAATAAGATTATTGGAAACAAATTTCTTATTATCACATATCAACGGAAGTAGAGAATTTACAGACTTACCAAAAGTGCATGTTCCAGACTAGCATCAAGAGCCAGAAGAAGACTATTAGATAAAAATTTGACTTCTGGCCATGACCACCGACTTTCTGTTGAACCTTCTGGGATGTCAACAAGCGAATTTTCCGGAAGCCCACATTCTTTTAGTAAACTTTCACTCTTGGTTTCATCTGCCATTTCCTCTAGTGATTTTCTAAGACGGCGGGCTTCGCCACTTTCTTCAAGTGTTCCATCAGACTTCATTTGAGTTACTTGAACATCAGACATCAGCTCTGATAAGGTAATGGTAAGCATGGCCCTTAATCTTGCTGTTTGTGTTAAGTGAGAGAAAGAGCTCTGCCAAGTTGAAAACAAATAGTTAAAGGTAATTAGCTGTTAATAACATTATTCAAACCCAAAATATCAAACAAACAAATGTCTGCGCATACCCTGACAAGGATCTGCAGCCCTATCACAGCTCTTCTCCTGATATTTTCATTACGGAAAACAGCAAGTCTAAGAAGATGGAAAGCAATTTGCTTTAAGAAACGATCGTTTTCTCTAGCCATTAATGTTGACCCGTGAAGCTGAAACACACTGTTGAATACTGGAAATAGTGATTTCCAGAATGCCAGTGACTGACTGCGTGAGAAAATACTCGTAAATATGGATGTGATGCAATCCAGTTTTGCATAATCAGTTGTGATACTATGTGATGCAGCAGCTTTGGAGAATTTCTCAGTTATTTCCAAGATTTGGAGACTAATAGCAGCACTTAAATTTTCCTCCCAAAGTTCCTGAAACAAAAGAATATTAGTATTGGTTTGATGTTGTAACATTTCATGTTTTTTTTGATAAAACTAAATTGCTATCCAAAAAATAAATAAATAAATAACAATCTTGGTATATTTTACACAACATACAAGTTTTTGCCTCAAAACTGGATGTAGAGATTCTCTGAGTGCTTGGCTTGAAGCTCCAATTCTATTAGATTGTGCTTGCGCAAGAGCTTCTCTTAAGGAAAAGGGCTGGCTAGGTGAGCTCAGCTGTGAGTTCACTCTCTGCCATAAATATCCGTTCTCAGATCCACCCGGTGGCTGCATTTGATACTAGATATTATCAATATATACTTTGAATCAATGCAATAGGATTACTAGTCTCATGTTATTATGCTGTCCCAAAAAAAACCCCATTCGAAAAACCATCTTATTTTACAGCTAGAAAAAAAGATAATACAGGAACATATACCCGAACTTCTTGGCGAGATGCCTCAGATAGGTATTGATTGATGGCAGGAGAAAGCCTGTCAGAATATTTTGGGGACATGGGTGCCTCAGCAATTGGGCTACGAGAGCTGCCGCCTATAAGCATGCTATCAACACTTTTTTTGTGCTGCATTTGTGTGACAAAAAAATATGAAATTACAAAAATATGATTATTCCCCCTTGATATATGCATCAATTTGCATATCAGATGAATACTTTAAACATATTGTTATTGATGGAAATTTTTGGGCTGTAAGAAATAATCACCTCAAAAAGAGTCAGGCAATCTTCAAGTAGTTTGAAAAATAGTCTTGTCCGGGCAACATTCTGCTGCCAAGCTTTTACAAGTGTTGCATCATCCAAATTACGTAATATTTGCAAAACTACTATTAACACTTCACGCTTTTCAACAGCATTCAGGTTATAAAATACGGGCATCTCATCCAGCATCTGCACAAACAGAAAGAAAAAAAAATGATGATATATTAAGTGGTCTTAATAATAAAATCGTCACCTTATGCATGCATGCTATCTATACTTTGAATAATAAGCTATTAACCAAACAGCATATATATCCTAGAGTGAAAAGTATAAGTAATTTCTTTCAAAAGGCAGGAAACCATATATTGAAACTGAAATGATGATGCTAAGTATGTGAAAGCAGATTCCAACATAAAGGTTATGAAATATCTTAATTACCTGTCCAACAAGTGGAAAATATAATTGGGCAATATACAATTTATCCTCTGGCTTCTGGTACCGAGAATCAAGATCATGCTTGCATAACAGAACAACCAAAATCCTTGCCGCCTAGAAACAACAAAAAGAAATAGCAATGAGGGACATAACTAGTTTGATGAAAAAGATATATCCAATTCTCAAAAATCGGATCATTATTATTATACTCACTTTTGCCCGCTGAGATAAATCATCATGATCCCAAGTAAGAAAAAGTTCTTGAATTAAGACAGATGAAAGATAATTCCTGCAATAAAAAGCATCTCGCATCAATCACTTAAATGCACTTCCATAAATGCACAGAGAGATGTTACTTAACAGTTAGGAACACAAATGCTAAAGTAAAACCAAATAAATTTCCCTAGAAAGAAATGCTAAAATAAATTACAAATAATATACCTATCAGAAGGATCCCGCCCCGGCATTTCAACAAACAGATCATGATCACAGATTATTTGTAGAAAGGTAAGCTTGCAATCATGCAACACTGATTGACATACCCCGGAAAACTTATCCAGGTACAAGGACACCTGTAGTAACAAGTATTTAATACAGTAGATGGAATATGACAAATGATATCAATTCACAAGTAAGAACAATTTTAATTGTTAAAAACATCCTTAAGCTATGCCTCATGGAGAGTAGTAAACCTACCAATTCAAAAACCTGCCGTGGCTCAATAGTTGACAAAAGATCATAACAGAAGAAAGCCAAACTGCTGTTTAGACGTTTTGCTAAACTTAACCCCCTTTTACAACGCTCATGTACCTCTGTCAAAAGGCAATCATATAACTGCATGATGCACCTAAACACGCTTTCTTTCAACTGCATTGGTGGGATATCTTCACCTGCTTTGAAAAAGTTACAGCTAGCTTAACACGTGCAAAGGGAAAAGGTAACACATTTTATTAAGGAACCAATATTCATAATTATTTCGAAATAACTCTAATTTCAACAGAGCCAAATATTCAAGAATATTGGACCATAACTTCTGAAACTCAAATGGAATAAAAATATAGTTTGGTATTGGTTGCAGAAATACCTAGAGGAAGATTGTGATACATTAGTCGAGTCTGTTCTAGTGCCATTGACTTCACAATTAATTCAAGGAAAAACCAAGCCATTGACAATACATCATCATATACTGGTCCAACCCGGTACCCTTTGGCCTACAGCATAAAAATAACCTAGTGGAGTAAGCGTATGAAAGCAATTCACATAACATCCTCAGCAATAAGAAACCCATGATAATAAATATATAGATTTAACATTTACCTTGCTACGAGCCAGACTACCCCATACAGTTGACAAACCAGGATATACTGGAGTTTGTCGGCCACCAAAATCGTCGAAAGCATAATCCACATAATTGACAAGAAAGATATTTCTTTCAGCTTCATCAACCGACTCTTGTTGTACTCTATAATAACAATCAGGTTAGCATTTCTAGGTTACCAAACAAAAAAACTTCTTAGTTGTGTGAAACTCAGTTCATACCGTGTCAAAATATTTACCATTGCTCTGAAAGCAGCAACCTGCGAGAAGGAAACAATAAACCTAGATCAAAAACCAGCAGTAAAGGTGAAAAAACAAGGTTTCTCTTGGCTATAACGCTTATTTATGCAAGGCAAATACTTTTTTTAACATATCCATGAAAAAGGTTAACCTGGAGAGTTTCTCCACCATTGCCAATTAGATGGAGAAGCATATTCAATATCGGGTGAAGAAACTGCAGTAGAGCTGTCGAATCAACATTTTTCAAACTGTTGATTGCCTGAAAAGGAGTTCAATGGATTCAGATTGTTATTTGTTCACTTGAACCCCATAAACATCTTATCTAACATGCATACACATATGAATCAGTGCTTCTTTAGAGGAGTACAAAATTCATATCACATACATATTCATGATATCCATTTTACACTTTAACTAATGCATGAACTAACACTCTAACAGTATGTAGTATGAACAATTCTGTAATCAATATTTAAATACTATGAAGTATGAAAACTTCTTTAACTAATGGAAAGAATACCTCAAGCAGTTCAGAACCCCAAGGCGGGCTTGTACGAAGAGTGTGTCTGTCATATTCAAGAAAAAAATCTCTAATGCGCTCACTGACAGGATACAAGGATGAACAAAGTCGTAACCGCAAGCGGAATATAGTTTTCCCATCTTCAAGGTAATCCAGCCTCTCCTATACGAGGGTAAATAAGTAAATAACAACTATATGCTGTACAAATGTTTAGTTATTATACAACACTATTAAACTCATACAAGTGGCAACTGTGGCATAGTCTAATTAAAATAACCATGGTAACACTTGATAAAGCTAAACACATAAAAGTGATGAAACAACAGGAAGATGAGAAATGCAGCACTAAATTATTGATCTCCTACTTTTCTAAGTTGCTGGTCAATTTCATTTCTGTTCAGCAATAGGAAACAAAAGAACGTCAAGTTTTTCCGTATAATTCTGAGAAATTTGTACATCTATCATAACGTGAAACTTCAGGGAGTGCCCTGTTTTCATCCTTAAATCAGGGGGTAGTTGGTTTATAATGAATATTGAGCACTCTCTCATTTATTTATCTTTAATGGAGGTTTCATTAACCATATAACATTTGGTGGTATTGCACAAATAAGCACATAAAATGTAGCATACTGCATACCTTGCCACTATCTTGAAGATAGTGTGGAACCAGCTCTTTCATGATTGGTAGAAGGATGTCCGATCTTAACCTACACAAAAGTAGTAAATATGAGCAAGTTTGCTTGAAATTTTACCGTAAAAGGATAAAGAACAATGTGACTGGAACAATATTGTTTATAATAGAGAAAAGCAAACAGAAATATATGTAAAAACTTACTGAGCATGCGTTGACAATGGAAGAGCCGCATATCCAATAATTACTGGTTTTGGAGCCTCCAACTTTGTTTGAAGATCAATATGGAAGAAGGTGAACAAGAGGTGATGTTGAGGGGTCCACATAGAAGGAAGTGAAACTTTAAGTTCATCATGGTAGTAAGCCACCCTACTTCCAGGAGCGACCTGTGTGTGGGCCCATTTTTGCAGGGATATACCTGGCTCCCTTGAGTACATTGCCTATTCAAATTAAAACAAACTTTATTTTTGTACAAAAGAATGCCTGTTCAAATAAGTTTAATATTAATTTTGTTAAAAAAATTAAGATGTGCTTGTACAGTGTGCTACATTTTCACCAACCTCTAGCGGCGGCTTTCGAATATCGGCATCATCCTTTCTGAGCTCAACTCGTATAAACAAATTCCTTTTTCGATTTAAACTGACAGTCAATGGGTAGACATAAAGACTATGGAAAAGCTGCAAGAAAGGCTCGTTTCTGACTGTTGTGCGGAAGTCAAAAGCTTGAATCTGTAAACCCAATACGAAATTCAATAATGACAACATGTAAGTAAAAAATTTTGTAACAGAGACACTGCAGCATAAATAACAAAATATTTCAAAAGGGTGTCTGCTACTGATTCGTGTAGAGAGAAGGGTGAGATAATAAACAATTAAAACAGAAGTAAATGACATCTTGTTTACACATAAAAAAAAGGTCAACTTACGTCATTAGCAGTCAAATCAGCATGTCCGGGTGCAACTGAACCATTTAAGGGTTGTTCTTTATGTCTATTTGAATGAATGTTGCGCCACTCACTAACAGTGGAATCAGTTAGTCGATCCCCGTGGTCCAGTTCATTAGTCATACTGCCGCTATCTGAAGCATTTTCATATTCAGAGTTAGAAACTTGAAGCTTTTCTATTTCCAACCGCAAGACACCCTTCACAGGCTTATGAACCTTCCGTTTGGGATCCTGAAAATAATAAGTAGGCATTATGTCGTACTTTTATTGAAAAAGTAAAGATATACCAACAATGGCAGACGTCATAGAATAGCAACCTACATAAAGAAGTTTAGTGAAATGTTCCACCTACGTCACTAAACCACATGTAGTTGCCAGTAGTTACAAGGAGGGAGGAGGGGGATTGTTTCGTATTCTAAAAAACCAATGAACTCTATAAAATTAAAAAAAANTCTCAAGAAACGTTGTCGTACTTCCGACACCTTTATATCGAAAGTGGCGTGAAAACTCCCCCATCGGACAGTTTTTGCGGCCCGAAAAAACCGATAAAGCTTTGGTGTGATTTTATGTCAAGTCTTTCTATTTTTAAGTGCCGGTTATGATGTTTTTCTTTTACAAAATAAGTTACTTATTGTTTGCTCGTTACTGTTGTCAATTAATTTTCTGTATGTATAAATTACAATATTGTATACTGCGATAGTCTGAATAAAAATGAGATAGGCAGCAGCTCCCCCCCCCCATGCCTTTAAGGTGCGCATTTTTTTTCCTAATCGTCCCCCCTCTCTAATTGTATATTATTTATCTAGATCCGCACTGCCGTAATGACACTTTTTCCTAGTTCTTTAGCGGCTACATTTATTTTTTCCTAAGAAAGTGGTCAAGTTGGGGCTATTTTTTAGTTATCATACGGATTTCCATGATTTATTTGTGGATGTTTTGTTTTGTGTATTCGGAATATCTTATTCGCGTAGAGCAAGTTTTGTGTGATGTTAACTTTTTGTATATGAAATTTATTTAATTTACAACCCTTGTGGTGTAGGGCGAAATTCAATAATGTCTAAACTATTCTCTCTTATCTTTAATTTTTACATATGGATTTGTAAATTTAAAGATGGTGGTTTCCTATTATGGTCATGCGATAATTTATAGCACGTTTTAGATCAATTCAGATAAAGCAATTTTTTGTTGTTTTTCGGATTGGGTGGCAATTATTTTGAGATCAATGGTTATAACAGAATTTCCAGAAAAAAAGAAAAAAAAAAAAAAAAAAAAAAAAAAAAAAAAAAAAAAAAAAAAAAAAAAAAAAAAATCCTGAACTTTATAAGGGCATTGTGGTCATTTTAATAAAATAAGGGTATTATGAACATTTTTTTCAATTAGCGACCAGAAAGAAACACACAATTAGACAATAGTGATTGGGTGTGCACAACAAAAGTTTAGCGACCTAGGTGGAACATCTCAGAAGTAGGTTAATATTGTATGACATTTGTGTTTCTTCAAAAGACACAGTAAAGAAATAATGAAACACATGATGTTAGTTTACCTGGAGAGAATCCTCAGTATAGCTTTCCTTAACTTTATTCAGATTCGAAACTTCCACTATAACAGAATTTCCACTCGAGTAACCAGGTTGACCATCTAATGTGACTCTTGCAATTGGCTCAGAAACACCATCGTGCAAACTTGCTCCTGATAGACTATGAGCAAGTGGGCTGCTTGGGGATGCAGATCCCCCAGTAGCTGAACCAATGTTGCTGTCAAATAATGGAATAATTGCCCATGAAAATGACTCTCTGTAAGGCATCATTCGAGACCAAACTTGTAGTTTCTGTTTTTCTCTCTCAGTCAAATGAACCTATTACAAGTAGATAATGATAAAATGTTAATCATAACTTAATACTATATATTAAGCGATAGTTATAAAATTTTATAATACATACTGGCTCTTTGCGTGAATAAACAGATGGAGTCACTCCGCCTTCTTCAGTAGCACACTTTTCTAACTGTATAAGTAGGCAAATTGATGATGATGGGGCATCTAAATAGAAAAGCCCACGTGAATCAGTAGAACTGCTAGCCTGTCGATGTTTATAAAAGAATTTGTTTTAGTTCTTGATACGATTGTTAGTTACGTGCATAGTTGTACTTAAATTTGATATAAAAAACAAAGTATTAGTGCTTACATCCTGCATTTCAGATGGAAGAACGCGAAAAATGAAGTCTTCTGATAGCTTTTCTCTCTTCTCCTTGTTATATAATGATATAGTACCATAAAATGGCTCTGCAATAGGAATATCGTTGATATAAGATTCCTATGCACACAAAGAGTAATCACATACAAAGAAGAAAACCATATTAGCAGAATCTGTAACAAGTTTGATGCTCAATTGGTCATCGTCTCACCGACTAATCCAGCTTGAAATGACAAGGAAAGAACTTTAACAGAGATCTTCAACCCACTACAGACATGAGAAACATATAAGCGATTAGGGAAATAAAGCCACAAATTCGGATGCATATTTCTAAACTATAGAAGTTTTAACCTTGAAGATTGTGGCATATTAGATTCTGGAATTCTTTGACCAAATATCATCGACCTCTCATTTTCCCAGTCAAATACAGGTTCATATGCAGGCAGGGGGGATTCACCGTAGTGCTGCCATACAAAATTAATTTTATTCAACATTTGCATCACTGAGGAAAGTTATCCTGCATGTGCTTGTGGATATAAACAAACATTTAAAGAAAATAACCTCTGAAAGCTGCCGACCAGAAGTACTAGGTACGTCATCATCAGTGTTGTCGTCAATCTTATCTTGCCTAGCATTCGCAAGATGCATTTCTGCAGAGTTGAAAAACAAAATATCACATGCATAAGGTATGATACAAATGTAATTTCTAACCCCCATATTCTGTATAAACAATGTTTAATGTGGTACCTGTTTCAATATCAGTATCGGGTCCTTCAAATATCTGGTTCTGAAAGGATACACTGCCAACACTTTCATAGTGCCCATACTTGTTTTCGTCCTTAATCCAATCAGTTTTGTAGCACTGAACAAGTTCATTTAAATGTGGCCACTGCTCTAAATTTTCATCAAGCTGCCAATACGCATTTATTCCATGAACGATTTAGTTTGTAAGTATCCGTAAATTACAAAACTAATAGTCCTAATCTAGAAACAAAGAACGCCTTAATAAATAAAAATTGACAACCACAGCATACCAGTGAGGCGACATTCAAATTTGCAGCTACGGGTTGGCGTGGCTTTCTTCTAAAACAATGGCCATTAGATGACATGGCCTCTGTGGCCTGCAATCGCAGTTCATGAATGAGATTGTACACTTCAATATTAGAACATACACCCAAAAACATGTTGGTAAGCTCTTAAGGACGTAAATCAGCTATAAATCTCTCAATTTAGCTTTATCGTGTGCGAATACACCAACTTCAATATTATCGAAGCCAAAACCTCCCAACCAGGAAACACACTTAAATTTGACAAATCGAAACTTCACTATCAACCAAAAAACATTCAGTAACGTAACGTGTTCCCTATAATACATAGTTTACAAGTTTCTATTTGTTATAAGTACTCCGTTAACGTCATCTTCGCTATCAATGGGAATCAGTTGCGTAACTATTGTATATATTTCCTTCCGCCTTCAACTTTGACTTTCGGTATAATTAGTATAAAATTACGGTCAAACACCATTTCAAACAATTTCCTGAATCCATAGTTAACTACGCTAACTAAACTTGCACCTTCGTGCAATAAAACTTGTACATTAACCTAAGCTCCAGATAAGGAACTAGCGTCCAAATGTAACAAGTAACTGTAATAAACATAACCGTAATCTAATTTATTAACAAGTAAAAAAGCTAATAAGCACTTTTTAGGATAACACAATAAGCACCTAAATAAGCTAATCATCCTCTCAAAGCATCTATCTACTTAACAAAAAATAAGTCAATTAATCACCAATTAACTTGAATCACATATATTAATCAAACGAATACTAATTACAATAACTTAATTAAACTACAATCAGTCAAACATTTATTAACTACTAAAAAAAGCTAATAAGCAGTTTTTAGGATGTGTTTGGATAACACAATAAGCACCTAAATAAGATAATTAGCCTCTCAATCAATGCATCTACTTAATAGTAAATAAGCACCTAAATAAGCTAATTAGTCAATTACTCACCAATTAACTTCAATTAATACATTAATGAAACGAATAGTAATTAGAATAAGTTAATTAAACTAGAATCAGCAACAGAAATGAAGTCAAAAAAAGTCAAAATAACCGCATTCACAGTCAACATTCAAAAGCTGGATCTGAATAGCATAAGTAAAATGCAGGTTTAAAAAAAATAAAAATTAATTAACTAACTAACCTAATTAGAAGGAGGTAATTGAAATGAGGATGATGAATTCAGATCTGTGTAATTGGAGCCCTAGTTTAGTTTAGTGGGGTTGAATGAATGAAATTGGGGGAAGTGAGTTGGTTAGCTGGAAAGATGGGGGGAGTTAGTGAGAGTAGGAGGATGCTTAAAGCTTCGTCATTCCATTTTTGAACTAGTAGTAGAGTTGAGTTGTCACTTGTATCTAGTAGGCGAAACTCAATATGTAACTAGTAGTGGAGTTAGGTAATTACAGTACTAGTAGTATTTTTCAAGATTCTTATTATCATTATCATCTCATTACCACCCGTGCCAAATAGTTAAAGTTAAAAAAATAGTATGGTTTCACGTTCATACTAGCAACGGCGGAGCTAGAAAAATTTTCGTGGAGGGCCAAAACAATTTTTTTTCGGGAAATACATTAAATGAGAGGACCGAAATAATTTTTTTTTTCCGAAAATACACATGAAATCGCAAATAAATACACTAACAGGTTTAGACCTAGAGGGCCGGGACACTCTCCGGTCCTCACATAGCTCCGCCCCTGCATATCAGTTTCATTTTAATAAATTGTGATTGAAATATGGATTGAAATCGAGAACAAATTGTGACGAATTTGTAAAAATGAAAAACAATGATAGAGGTTGGATAATTTTAGAAAGAACATTAATTTTGTGAATAAAAATTGTTTCTAAAGCAACTTTAATAAAAAAAATAAAAACATTTTTTATTATGTGATTTTTTATGTCGGATAATTTTAGAAAGAACATTAATTTTATGAATAAAAACTGTTTCTAAAGCAACTTTAATAAAAAAAAAAATAACCAAAATAACGTATTTTTTAGTGATTTTTGATGGTTTCACATGTAAACTTATGTGTGAGACAGCCCCATATTCACTTTTCCCTTATATGTAATAGAGATAATAACAAACTTTGTAAGTTAAAAACTTCGGGCTCATAACAAATAAGCTCGTAAGCAGATAAACAAACACCGTATCATTCAAGTTTATATATTTTACTATCTTTCATTATTATTATTATTATTTTTTTGAACGGCAAAATTTTATAAAAAACTAGCAAGGAGCTAGAAAAACAATTACAATGTATGCAACATTGGGTTTTGCAACCACAACGTCCAATTTTTTGAGAAGAATTTACTATCTTTCATTATTATGCTTTTCCAAAATAATTTTTTGAGTTGAAGTATATAAGTTAACTAGTCTTGTTTATTAAGTTAAGCAAATAAGTATTCAAGAACCTTTCTTTACTTTTGGCCTTGTGTCCTTGGCTATTTACTTGGTTCATTCATTGAAGGTCAAGCGCTTTGATAACAACAAATCTTCTTTTAAATAAGCTGCTTAGTTGAAACCAAAGAGTATTAAAATTTCGTTGTGAAAAAAAGTATAGTGATACACTAATCAAGTTTTAGATAGTATCATCATAAAATATGAGACCATTCTTCTTATAAGTTAAACGTTGTTTCTCTCCTTCGAAATTGGCTTATCGTTTGTTTTTCACAATCTAACTTCGGTATCTTCTTCCTAATGTGCCAGATGTTTAGGCATGTATGAGTTTTATTTTCAGTGTGTCATTACTAAAGCAATTTTAGTTTAATGTGTTACACATTTTAGGCATTGTTGTTTCTTTAGTGTGGCGTAATGATTTGTAATTTAGTAATCATGTAAATATGTAATAATGTAAGGCATATCAGCTATCTAGTGTGTTAGGTTATTTAGATGTTAATATTGCATCTACTTTGTCTTTGTATGAATAGACGCACAAAGTTGAAACTCTGCTTTTGAATAGCAAATTGTTATCATCAGCCAATAAATATACCATCAATCATTCACGACATAATATTCATCACCTATTATTCAAATCAAATACAGCCAAATATCATTTATTACTCATGTCCATTATATTCCACCTACATCCATACAATCACCAAGAACTACTATTCAACCATGCAAGTTAAATTTTTCGGTGTCTTCCTCCCATACTAAGGGTCAACTTATCAAGCTATAATAGAAAAATGATGTTAGGATTGTGATGGGTGTGACACTTTGACTTGACCAACATACATAGAAATGCCAGACAATATATAAAGTTCCGTCACTCATGCATTGCTTCCATCAAATTACGACGAATGTTACTTGACTTTAGAAGAAAAGGATAAATTTATAAGTACAATTTAACCGTTGGACTGCATTGACTAGTCTCAAGTTTCATAAATAACTTTTCTATACATTAGCCTAATTTGATCCAATCATAAATCTAACATTTGGAAAACATTCCCAAGAAGCTACAATAACAACCCAGTTCTTATTGGATATAAGTAGATGAAATAATATATTCTGAATAAGCAATTTGAAGTCTCTTGCTGCAAAAACCACGACATCTTTAATAAGCAGACCCGACAACCTTCTTAAATACAACTGAACATATTTATAAACAATGATTTAGTCAACAACCCTGCTAGATATGTCAACTAATTGGCTTCCAAGAAATTTCCCATAATCATACCAACTTACTTTTGGGTGCATTGCTATATGAGTGCTCCTATAAGTTGCAAGATACCGTTTACTTGTTCCCCAATCACAAATCAAAAAAAGAAGTTACTTTGATTAAATTGGAGACTACAATTAAATCATACATTTACTTATAAAATTTTTTTAAAATATGATTATTCCCATTGATATATGCATCAATTTGCATATCAGATGAATACTTTAAACATATTGTTATTGATGGAAATTTTTGGGCTGTAAGAAATAATCACCTCAAAAAGAGTCAGGCAATCTTCAAGTAGTTTGAAAAATAGTCTTGTCCGGGCAACATTCTGCTGCCAAGCTTTCACAAGTGTTGCATCATCCAAATTACGTAATATTTGCAAAACTACTATTAACACTTCACGCTTTTCAACAGCATTCAGGTTATAAAATACGGGCATCTCATCCAGCATCTGCACAAATAGAAAAAAAAAAAATGATATATTAAGTGGTCTTAATAATAAAATCGTCACCTTATGCATGCATGCCATCTATACTTTGAATAATAAGCTATTAACCAAACAGCATATATATCCTTAGAGTGAAAGTATAAAGTAATTTCTTTCAGAAGGCAGGAAACCATATATTGAAACTGAAATGATGATGCTAAGTATGTGAAAGCAGATTCCAACATAAAGGTAATGAAATCTTAATTACCTGTCCAACAAGTGGAAAATATAATTGGGCAATATACAATTTATCCTCTGGCTTCTGGTACCGAGAATCAAGATCATGCTTGCATAACAGAACAACCAAAATCCTTGCCGCCTAGAAACAACAAAAAGAAATAGCAATGAGGGACAGAACTAGTTTGATGGAAAAGATATATCCAATTCTCAAAAATGTATTATTATTATTAACTTATTATTATACTCACTTTTGCTCGCTGAGATAAATCATCATGATCCCAAGTAAGAAAAAGTTCTTGAATCAAGACAGATGAAAGATAATTCCTGTAACAAAAAGCATCTCGCATCAATCACTTAAATGCAATTCCATAAATGCACAGAGAGATGTTACTTAACAGTTAGGAACACAAATGCTAAAATAAAACCAAATAAATTTCCCTAGAAAGAAATGCTAAAATAAATTACAAATAATATACCTGTCAGAAGGATCCCGCCCCGGCATTTCAACAAACAGATCATGATCACAGATTATTTGTAGAAAGGTAAGCTTGCAATCATGCAACACTGATTGACATACCCCGGAGAACTTATCCAGGTACAAGGACACCTGTAGTAACAAGTATTAATACAGTAGATGGAATATAACAAATGATATCAATTCACAAGTAAGAACAATTTTAATTGTTAAAAACATCCTTAAACTATGCCTCATGGAGAGTAAACCTACCAATTCAAAAACCTGCCGTGGCTCAATAGTTGACAAAAGATCATAACAGAAGAAAGCCAAACTGCTGTTTAGACGTTTCGCTAAACTTAACCCCCTTTTACAACGCTCATGTACCTCTGTCAAAAGGCAATCATATAACTGCATGATGCACCTAAACACGCTTTCTTTCAACTGCATTGGTGGGATATCTTCACCTGCTTTGAAAAAGTTACAGCTAGCTTAACACGTGAAAAGGGAAAAGGTAACACATCTTATTAAGGAACCAATATTCATAATTATTTCGAAATAACAATAATTTCAACAGAGCCAAATATTCAAGAATATTAGACCATAACTTCTGAAACTCAAATGGAATAAAAATAGAGTTTGGTATTGGTTGCAGAAATACCTAGAGGAAGATTGTGATACATTAGTCGAGTCTGTTCTAGTGCCATTGACTTTACAATTAATTCAAGGAAAAACCAAGCCATTGACAATACATCATCATATACTGGTCCAACCCGGTACCCTTTGGCCTACAGCATAAAAATAACCTAGTGGAGTAAGCGTATGAAAGCAATTCACATAATATCCTCAGCAATAAGAAACCTATGATAATAAATATATAGATTTAACATTTACCTTGCTACGAGCCAGACTACCCCATACAGTTGACAAACCAGGATATACTGGAGTTTGTCGGCCACCAAAATCGTCGAAAGCATAATCCACGTAATTGACAAGAAAGATATTTCTTTCAGCTTCATCAACCGACTCTTGTTGTACTCTATAATAACAATCAGGTTAGCTTTTCTAGGTTACCAAACAAAAATATATTTCTTAGTTGTGTGAAACTTTCAGTTCATACCGTGTCAAAATATTTACCATTGCTCTGAAAGCAGCAACCTGTGAGAAGGAAACAATAAACCTAAATCAAAAACCAGCAGTAAAGGTGAAAAAACAAGGTTTCGCTTGGCTATACCAATTATTTATGCAAGAAGGCAAATACTTTTTTTTAAAACATATCTGGAAATATGAAAAAGGTTAACCTGGAGGGTTTCTCCACCATTGCCAATAAGATGGAGAAGCATATTCAATATCGGGTGAAGAAACTGCAGTAGAGCTGTCGAATCAACATTTTTCAAACTGTTGATTGCCTGAAAAGGAGTTCAATGGATTCAGATTGTTATTTGTTCACTTGAATCCCATAAACATCTTATCTAACATGCATACCACAAAATTCATATCACATACATATTCATGATATCCATTTTACACTTTTAACTAATGCATGAACTAAACAGTATGAAGTATGAACAATTCTGTAATCAATATTTAACTACTATGAAGTATGAAAACTTCTTTAACTAATGGAAAGAATACCTCAAGGAGTTCAGAACCCCAAGGCGGGCTTGTACGAAGAGTGTGTCTGTCATATTCAAGAAAAAAATCTCTAATGCGCTCACTGACAGGATACAAGGAAGAACAAAGTCGTAACCGTAGGCGGAATATAGTTTTCCCATCTTCAAGGTAATCCAGCCTCTCCTATACGAGGGTAAATAAGTAAATAACAACTATATGGTGTACAAATGTTTAGTTATTATACAACACTATTAAACTCATACAAGTGGCAACTGTGGCATAGTCTAATTAAAATAACCATGGTAACACTTGATAAAGCTAAACACATAAAAGTGATGAAACAACAGGAAGATGAGAAATGCAGCACTAAATTATTGATCTCCTACTTTTCTAAGTTGCTGGTCAATTTCATTTCTGTTCAGCAATAGGAACAAAAGAACGTCAATTTTTTTCATATAATTCTGAGAAATTTGTACATCGATCCTAACGTGACACTTCAGGGACGTCTTCCCATTTTCAGATAGTCCTTGTGCATGTTTAAACCAACTGATATCTGAGGTCACTTAAGTTTTTGCAAATTCGGGTAGTGCCCTGTTAACATCCTTAAATCAGGGGGTAGCTGGTTTATAATGATATTGAGCACTCTCTCATTTATTTTATCTTTAAGGGAGGTTTCATAACCATATAAAATTTGGTGGTATTGCACAAAAAAGCACATAAAATGTAGCATACCTTGCCACTATCTTGAAGATAGTGTGGAACCAGCTCTTTCATGATTGGTAGAAGGATGTCTGATCTTAACCTACACAAAAGTAGTACATATGAGCAAGTTTGCTTGAAATTTTACCGTAAAAGGATAAAGAACAATGTGACTGGAACAATACTGTTTATAATAGAGAAAAGCAAACAGAAACATATGTGAAAACTTACTGAGCATGCGTTGACAATGGAAGAGCGGCATATCCAATAATTACTGGTTTTGGAGCCTCCAACTTTGTTTGAAGATCAATATGGAAGAAGGTGAACAAAAGGTGATGTTGAGGGGTCCACATAGAAGGAAGTGAAACTTTAAGTTCATCATGGTAGTAAGCCACCCTACTTCCAGGAGCGACCTGTGTGTGGGCCCATTTTTGTAGGGATATACCTGGCTCCCTTGAGTACATTGCCTATTCAAATTAAACTAAACATTATTTTTGTACAAAAGAATGCCTATTCAAATAACTTTCATATTAATTTTGTTAAAAAAACATTTAAAGATGTACTTGTACAGTGTGCTACTTTCACCAACCTCTAGCGGCGGCTTTCGAATATCGGCATCATCCTTTCTGAGCTCAACTCGTATAAACAAATTCCTTTTTCGATTTAAACTGACAGTCAATGGGTAGACATAAAGACTATGAAAAAGCTGCAAGAAAGGCTCGTTTCTGACTGTTGTACGGAAGTCAAAAGCTTGAATCTGTAAACCCAATACGAAATTCAATAATGACAACATGTAAGTAAAAATGTTTGTAGCACAAACACGGCAGCATAAATAACAAAATGTTGCAAAAGGGTGTCTGCTACTGATTCGTGGAGAGAGAAGGGTGAGATAATAAACAATTAAAACAGAAGTAAATGACATCTTCTTTACACATAAAAAAAGGTCAAACTTACATCATTAGCAGTCAAATCAGCATGTCCGGGTGCAACTGAACCATTTAAGGGTTGTTCTTTATGTCTATTTGAATGAATGTTGCGCCACTCACTAACAGTGGAATCAGTTAGTCGATCCCCGTGGTCTAGTTCATTAGTTATACTGCCACTATCTGAAGCATTTTCATATTCCGAGTTAGAAACTTGAAGCTTTTCTATTTCCAACCGCAAGACACCCTTCACAGGCTTATGAACCTTCCGTTTGGGATCCTGAAAATAATAAGGGGTATTATGAACATTTTTTTCAATTAGCGACCAGAAAGAAACACACAATTAAGTGACTGGGTGTGCACTGTGCACAACATAAGTTTAGCGACCTAGGTGGAACATCTCAGAAGTAGGTTAATATTGTATTGACATTTGTGTTTCTTCAAAAGACACAGTAAAGAAAAATTGAAACACAGGATGTTAGTTTACCTGGAGAGAATCCTCAGTATAGCTTTCCTTAACTTTATTCAGATTCGAAACTTCCACTATAACAGAATTTCCACTCGAGTAACCAGGTTGACCATCTAATGTGACTCTTGCAATTGGCTCAGAAACACCATCGTGCAAACTTGCTCCTGATAGACTATGAGCAAGCGGGCTGCTTGGGGATGCAGATCCCCCAGTAGCTGAACCAATGTTGCTGTCAAATAATGGAATAATTGCCCATGAAAATGACTCTCTGTAAGGCATCATTCGAGACCAAACTTGTAGTTTCTGTTTTTCTCTCTCAGTCAAATGAACCTATTACAAGTAGATAATGATAAAATGTTAATCATAATTTAATATATATTAAGCGATAGTTATAAAATTTTATAATACATACTGGCTCTTTGCGTGAATAAACAGATGGAGTCACTCCGCCTTCTTCAGTAGCACACTTTTCTAACTGTATAAGTAGGCAAATTGATGATGATGGGGCATCTAAATAGAAAAGCCCACGTGAATCAGTAGAACTGCTAGCCTGTCGATGTTTATAAAAGAATTTGTTTTAGTTCTTGATACGATTGTTAGTTACATGCGTAGTTGTACTTAAATTTGATATAAAAAACAAAGTATTAGTGCTTACATCCTGCATTTCAGATGGAAGAACGCGAAAAATGAAGTCTTCTGATAGCTTTTCTCTCTTCTCCTTGTTATATAATGATATAGTACCATAAAATGGCTCTGCAATAGGAATATCGTTGATATAAGATTCCTATGCACACAGAGTAATCATATACAAAGAAGAAAACCATATTAGCAGAATCTGTAACAAGTTTGATGCTCAATTGGTCATCGTCTCACCGACTAATCCAGCTTGAAATGACAAGGAAAGAACTTTAACAGAAATCTTCAACCCACTACAGACATGAGAAACATGTAAGAGAAAGAGAAATAAAACCACAAATTGGAATGCATATTTCTAAACTATAGAAGTTTTAACCTTGAAGATTGTGGCATATTAGATTCTGGGATTCTTTGACCAAATATCATCGACCTCTCGTTTTCCCAGTCAAATACAGGTTCATATGCAGGCAGGGGGGATTCACCGTAGTGCTGACATACAAAATAAATATTAGTCAACATTTGCATCACTAAGGAAAGTTATCCTGCATGTGCTTGTGGATATAAACAAACATTTAAAGAAAATAACCTCTGAAAGCTGCCGACCAGAAGTACTAGGTACATCATCATCAGTGTTGTCGTCAATCTTATCTTGCCTAGCATTCGCAAGATGCATTTCTGCAGAGTTCAAAAACAAAATATCACATGCATAAAACTCTAGTACAAACGTAATTTCTAACCCATATATTCTGTATAAACAATGTTTCTAAAAAACTCTCCTATAAATATCAGTGTATGTAAATGTGGTACCTGTTTCAATATCAGTATCGGGTCCTTCAAATATCTGGTTCTGAAAGGATACACTGCCAACACTTTCATAGTGTCCATACTTGTTTTCGTCTTTAATCCAATCAGTTTTGTAGCACTGAACAAGTTCATTTAAATGTGGCCACTGCTCTAAATTTTCATCAAGCTGCCAATACGCATTTATTCCATGAATAATGTAGTTAGTAAATATCCGTAAATTACAAACCTATTAGTCCTAATCTAGAAACAAAGAACACCTCAATAAATAAAAATTGACAACCACAGCATACCAGTGAGTCGACATTCAAATTCGCAGCTACGGGTTGGCGTGGCTTTCTTCTAAAACAATGGCCATTAGATGACATGGCCTCTGTGGCCTGTAATCGCTGTTCATGAATGAGATTGTACACTTCAATATTAGAACATACACCCAAAAACATGTTGGTAAGATCTTAAGGACATAAACCAGCTATAAATCTCTCAATTTAGCTTTATTGTGTGCGAATACACCAACATCAACATTATCGAAGCCAAAACCTCCCAACCAGAAAACACGCTTAAATTTGACAAATCGAAACATCCCCTATCAACCAAAAAACATAGTTTACAAGTTTCAATTTCTTAAGTACTCCGTTAACGTTGTCTTCGCTATCAATGGGAATCAGTTCCGTAACTTCGTATACATTTCCTTTCACCTTCTACTTTCATTTTCGATGTATAAAATTAAGGCCGTCTCACAGTTATTCATAGGCTCACAAAACTATATGTATAAAACACCATTTCAAACAATTTCGTGACTCCATAGTTAACCACGCCAACTAAACTTGCACATTCATGCAATAAAACTTGTACATTAATTAATTAATACCGTCCAAATGTAACAAGTAACTGTAATAAACATAACTATAATCTAATTTATTAACTAGTAGTAAAAAAGCTAATAAGCACTTTTTAGGATAACACAATAAGCACCTAAATAAGCTAATCATCCTCTCAAAGCATCTACTCAACAAAAAATAAGTCAATTAATCACCACTTAACTTCAATCACATAATAATCAAACGAATACTAATTACAATAACTTAATTAAACTACAATCAGTCATAACATTTATTAACTACTAAAAAAAGCTAATAAGCAGTTTTTAGGATGTGTTTGGATAACACAATAAGCACCTAAATAAGATAATTAGCCTCTCAATCAATGCATCTACTTAATAGAAAATAAGCACCTAAATAAGCTAATTAGTCAATTACTCACCAATTAACTTCAATTAATACATTAATGAAACGAATAGTAATTAGAATAAGTTAATTAAACTAGAATGAGCAACAGAAATGAAGTCAAAGAAAGTCAAAATAACCGCATTCACAGTCAACATTCAAAAGCTGGATCTGAATAGCATAAGTAAAATGCAAGTTTAAAAAAATAAAAACCGATTAACTGACTAACTAACCTAATTAGAAGGAGGTAATTGAAATGAGGATGATGAAGTCAGATCTGTGTAATTGGAGCCCTAGGGGTTGAATGAATGAATTTGGGGGAAGTGAGTTGGTTAGCTGGAAAGATGGGGGGAGTTAGTGAGAGTAGGAGGATGCTTAAAGCTTCGTCATTCCATTTTTGAACTAGTAGTAGAGTTGAGTTGTCACTTGTATCTAGTGGGCAGGCGAACTCAATATGTAACTAGTAGTGGAGTTAGGTAATTACAGTACTAGTAGTATTTTTCAAGATTCTTATTATCATTATCATCTCATTACCACCCGTGCCAAATAGTTAAAGTTAAAAAAATAGTATGGTTTCACGTTCATATCAGCAACGGCGGAGCTAGAAAAATTTTCGTGGAGGGCCGAAACAATTTTTTTTCGGGAAATACATTAAATGAGAGGACCGAAATAATTTTTTTTCCGAAAATACACATGAAATCGCAAATAAATACACTAACAGGTTTAGACCTAGAGGGCCGGGACCCTCCCCGGTCCTCACATAGCTCTGCCCCTGCGTATGAGTTTCACTTTAATAAATTGCGATTGAAATATGGATTGAAATCGAGAACAAATTGTGACTAATTTGTAAAAATGAAAATTAATGATAGAGGTTGGATAATTTTAGAAAGAACATTAATTTTGTGAATAAAAACTGTTTCTAAAGCAACTTTAATAAAAAAATAAAAACATTTTTTATTATGTGAAAAAGTAAATTAAAAATTAAGTTTTAAAGATGCAGTTTGGAGATTAAACATTGTGCATTTTTAAGTTTTTGAGGATTAAGAAAAAACATTTGTGGCATTATATGTAATAGAGATAATAATAAACTTTGTAAGCTAAAAACTTCGGGCTCATAACAAATAAGCTCGTAAGCAGATAAACAAACACCGTATCATTCAAGTTTATATATTTTACTATCTTTCATTATTATGTTTTTCCAAAATAATTTTTTGAGTTGAAGTATATAAGTTAACTAGTCTTGTTTGTTAAGTTAAGCAAATAAGTATTCAAGCGCTTTGATAACAACAAATCTTCTTTTAAATAAGCTGCTTAGGGGGTGTTTCTTTTTATTGTTAGTTAAGAGAGTATGTGGGGTCTAGTACTATATAAGCCACTTATTGGGGAGGGGATCATAAATTATGCCTTGTGGATATAGACCAAATAAGGGAAATAATGGGTCCCACTTAAAAAAGAAATATTATTAAATGGGTTTGTGGACCCATTCTCTTAGCCAACAAAAAAAAGAAAATCAAAGAGTATTAAAATTTCGTTGTGAAAAAAAGTATAGTGATACACTAATCAAGTTTTAGATAGTATCATCATAAAATATGAGACCATTCTTCTTATAAGTTAAACGTTGTTTCCCTCCTTCGAAATTGGCTTATCGTTTGTTTTTCACAATCTAACTTCGGTATCTTCTTCCTAATGTGCGAGATGTTTAGGCATGTATGAGTTTTATTTTCAGAGTGTCATTACTAAAGCAATTTTAGTTTAATGTGTTGCACATTTTAGGCATTGTTGTTTCTTTATTGTGGTGTAATGATTTGTAATTTAGTAATCATGTAAATATGTAATAATGTAAGGCATATCAGCTATCTACGCTATGTTCTCGAGTTAAGTATGTAGAAGAAGAGAAGAGAAGAGATTGGGGAGAAAAGAAAGGAAGAGAACTCTTCTCTTCTCTCCTCTTCCTCCCAAAAGTGGGAGGAAGATTTTAGACTAAAAAACCCCAAAATCTTCCTTCCACTTCTCTCCAGTTCTTTTCCTTTCTTCTCTTAAAAAAACTCGAGAACACAAGATTTTTATGTTTCTTTCCATTTCTTTTCTTTTCCTCTCCAAATTAAACTCGAGAACACAACACTAGTGTATTAGGTTATTTAGATGTTAATATTGCATCTACTTTGTCTTTGTATGAATAGACGCACAAAGTTGAAACTCTGCTTTTGAATAGCAAATTGTTATCATCAGCCAATAAATATACCATCAATCATTCACGACATAATATTCATCACCTATTATTCAAATCAAATACAGCCAAATATCATTTATTACTCATGTCCATTATATTCCACCTACATCCATACAATCACCAAGAACTACTATTCAACCATGCAAGTTAAATTTTTCGGTGTCTTCCTCCCATACTAAGGGTCAACTTATCAAGCTATAATAGAAAAATGATGTTAGGATTGTGATGGGTGTGACACTTTGACTTGACCAACATACAGTACATAGAAATGTCAGACAATATATAAAGTTCCGTCACTCATGCATTACCTCCATCAAATTACGACGAATGTTACTTGACTTTAGAAGAAAAGGATAAATTTATAAGTACAATTTAACCGATGGACTGCATTGACTAGTCTCAAGTTTCAACAATGACTTTTCTATACATTAGCCTAACTTGATCCAATCATAAATATAACATTTGGAAAACATTCCCAAGACGCTATAATAACAACCCAGTTCTTATTGGATATAAGTAGATGAAATAATATATTCTGAATAAGCAATTTGAAGTCTCTTGCTGCAAAAACCACCACATCTTTAATAAGCAGACCCGACAACCTTCTTAAATACAACTGAACATATTTATAAACAATGATTTAGTCAACAACCCTGCTAGATATGTCAACTAATTGGCTTCCAAGAAATTTCCCATAATCATACCAACTTACTTTTGGGTGCATTGCTATATGAGTGCTCCTATAAGTTGCAAGATACAGTTTACTTGTTCCCCAATCACAAATCAAAAAAAGAAGTTACTTTGATTAAATTGGAGACTACAATTAAATCATACATTTACTTATAAATTTTTTGGCTTAACAAAAATATTTCGGGTACTAAAGATGATAAAAAGGCTAAATGACAAGCGACATGTCCTGTGATACGGAACGTGCTTTGTATGTTCCCCAACAAGAATTGTGACAAATTTTACCGCATTGAACGCCTGGGATTAGGTTTCGTCACAGACTCTAGGAATCTAAACATCCATCTGTCAAGCATTCCTGTCAAAGATGGTACAAAGAACAATAAATACTGTTTGTCTCGAAAAGATGCAACACCTTTCTATAATTCTATCTAACTTTCTTATCCTACTCATAATTTTAATTTGGTCTCCATAAATTTTCGTTACCTTGTATTTGTCAATAGGAGTTTTGTTTTAGACCTTTGATAATTACCAACACATAGCACTTTTCATTATTAGCAAATTCAGTCCCAAAAGTTCCAACTTTAAATGAAGCCAACGCATTACATCAAAACAGCCAATTACAAACCTAAAGGTCAATTTGGGTTATCTATTCTCTATAACGGGTCAGATGGATCAATCTAAAAACGGGTCAAGTAGGTCGAATGTCATTTAAAATAACCTCCTAACTCGCAATTTGTAGAAAAATTAGATTTTTAATGAAGTTTACACATCATTTTAACACAAAGTATTATGATTTATAAACTTCAAAAAATTAAATCTATATGTGCTTGAAAGTCGGCCTAACCCCAGCCCATTTCAACCTGTTTCGAACCAATATACAAACCCACCGCCCCAGCCATTTAGCCACTACCTCTAGTCCTATGATTCATTTACCTTGATGTAAATTGGAGGTTTTAAACTTCTAACAGAAGAGTTAGGACGAACCTGTTAAAGCAAATGTACCACCAAGAACTGCACATAAGCGAGTAATGAAGTGGAGGAAACTGCGTCTTTCTTCTTTAATGGCAACAGTAATTGGTGAAAGATCGTACAGAAAGTAAACCGCTGAAATAACATCAAATACAGTAATTAAGCCTTACATACAACAGGTAACAATGAGAAATAATTTCAAAAACAAACCTGGCCATGTCCTGTCATATTCATTCATTGGGGAGAAGTACTCGGTAACTGAGAATTGATTGGTAGGTAAGACTTCTTTTGATATGTACTTGTACTCGGTAGGAACAATCTACTTAGCCAAACAAAAAAAATACTATAATACCAATTTATATTGACACCTGACAATAACAATCAAACTATAAAATATTAACGGGGCAGTTCTTTATGACAAGATAAGCAAGCCTTATACACCAGTCAGTTTCAACCTTGATATTTTCTTATTTGATGATTTGGTCATGTGAATATGACATATGAACAAACTCTTGTATCATATTACTTCATCCATCCTGAAACCAGAAGTAGAGTTTACTTTGACTTTCGGATGTCCAATGATTACCATGTTTTACTTTTCCAAAAAACAGTGCATTCTTCCATAGCAAATCTTGTTTAACATGAACCTATAGTCTTTATCCCCAAACTCATTTAAAATCCAGTTAATAATTAGTTTCGTGATAAATCAGATCACAAACTTTAATATCATGGTATTACTATAAATCTTGAAAACGCCTTCACCATAGAGGAAAAAGAATATGTACAATTGACAGTGAAACAAACATTTTAGAAAAAGTAAGACATTATGTTACCCAACTAAACTTAAGTTTTAAGAGAATATTGCCCACAAATTTCAAAATCAAAAGACAGTATATTAACCTTTATGTAGTATTTAAATGTTCCGCTGGCACCATGGAGAATTCTGTTAGTGTCATCAAGTGGATTATGATGTCCTGGAAACTTTGGCCCAAAAGATAAATCATGAATCACGTGGCTGACATTGACATGTGTGGCTCCTTCAAAAATCTGCATAAACCAAGAATAAGGGTCACACGAGAACAGGAAATGTTACCTGATACTAATACTATAGCATGATTGTACGTTCTAGAAAATGACATATACAGTAAACACAAGTTGTAATTACCATCTGTGCAACAAAAATGTTCAGACCATGAACTGAAATATGGAAGTTTCCAGCAACTCTTTGAACATCCAACACCCCGTAAACCTAATTCAGTTAGAAAGAAAATTAGCTACTTTGTATTAGATACAAAATTTATCCAAAGTTATCATACTTTATAGTATCAGTCTCGTCATATCAATAGAAGTTATATTAAAAAAAAAAAAAAAGGCACATACCCGGCACCCTTCTCCATCAGCCAATGCTTGCTTGACCTTCTTAATCATATTTTCAGCCTCATCGTCAAATCTATCCAAATGAACTTTTTTGTCATCGTCATGATGATCTGTTTCATTTCCTGATCAAAATAATACGTTAGAACCATGGCATTAACAAATAATAATTTTAACATGCAATTGGTATGCATGAAATGTTAAAAATTATAAATCATTTTATGTGAAGGTTAAGTGTCTATTGGGAAGGAAGCTCTATCAGGTTCAGTCAATCTCTTTCTAGAACTAGAATGTTAGACGCCAGCACACAATGCAATTGAAACCATCAACAAAAAAAGGAAGACAAAAAACAAAGAAACCATTGATCATTACGAATATGAGACGCTTGTATGTTCTGCTAATTAAAAAAAAAAAAAAAAAAAAAAAAAAAATAAAAAAAAAAAAAAAAAAAAAAAAAAAAAAAAAAAAAAAAAAAAAAAAAAAAAAAAAAAAAAAAAAAAACAAAAACAAAAACAAACAAACCCATCAATACCAAGTAACACTTAGTCATCCCTGTCTATTATATAGCATAAGATCTGATACAGCTTAGTTATATTAAGGTCGTTTCTACACCTTCGGACATCAAACCCTCACATGTACCAATTATCCTCAATATATGAGCGAACGGTGCATGAATGATACAGTGAGCGGAATAAGTAGCAACTCAAGTAACTAAACAGACTCTAGCTCACAGAATAATGTTTACACGAGATGTGAAACTGGACAACCGATAAAAACCATTTCTACAGTGTCTAGTATAATTGTAAGCATACTTTAAATAAGCATCACCAAATATTCAAGCATACAAATACTACGATAATGGTGATAGAATCAGGAAATGAATTCTTCAAGTACAGAGATAATAATACAACATATAAGATCACAGATTCACAAAGTAATTACCATGCTTATGAGATGTATGCCCCTTTTCTACAAGATCAGATATATACTCTGTCCCGATGATTACCCCTTCTTTACTCAAACGAAGCTGCAGTAACTCTTACCCGTAAGAAGAATAATTGTGCATAAAGGAGAACAAATAGAATAAAATGAAATTCAAAACAAGACTTTATCTTAAACTAGTATGGTTAAGTAGATTAATCTCATAGCATGTCCACGTCAGAAGCATAATAAACAATTAATTCCGGCTAAGAGAGACAATGGAGCAGGTGAGTATAAACAACACTGTAAACTAACATTTCATATTCGTCAAAAGTACACACAAAGTTTAACTATGATTATTTCACTAATATCATCCTCCATAGTTCTTCTCTTTCAGAATCTTTTAATTATTTTATGCTAGACTGCTAGTTGTCGATTTCCAATATTTCATAACTCTTGTTCACGTCAAATATAAGATCATAATAAAAACCAAACAATAGTGTATGGAAAACTAACAATGAAGGGACAAATACATAATCAGCTGCTCTAAAACATGTATTAAATAAAGCATATCATCTACTTAATCTTAATTCTTACTTATGAAGTTTCTTAATTATGGAACTACTAAAGCTACCCTTTGACTAATTAACCCCGCGTGTAATGGGTCGAGATCCATGCATTGGTCTAACAGTTTCTTACTTTCTTTTGGATTTGATCCAGCTATACGGTTTCGTAACAAGTGTATATATGACCCGGAACGGCCCCTAGATATACTATCACAATCCAACATGCAGTACATCAGAGGGGTCTAAACGGATGAATAAAATATAAACTCTAAAAAGATGATTTTATCTCCTAACACTCCTCCAAATGGAATACCAGATATGATTATCCAAGTTGCCAAGCAAAACACTGATATAATATTCAGGAAATGGGAGCAGTATACTTAAGATTCATGCTAATCCAAAATTCCAAATAACTAGAGCATCCCCATTAATTATACTACACATCATAATGGATGGTTGATGCTTGCACTTATCTCCCTATCTATTTTGAACCCCCCCCCCCTCCCTCTCCATTCCTTCCCAAAACCTCTCTTCTCTAAACCATCATCTCTATTCTTGCTAATTTCTAATTCATCTCTTTTAGTCTAGTCATCTTGTAGTTCTGATTAAATTATATCAATAGCAAACAGTTCCTGGGAGATATATCTAGATGTGGTCGTACACCATCTAATTCCTCCATTCCAAAAGATGTCCGGCCATATATGTGTTTAATGCAGCACAGCGCTTTAACAAAATAATAATTAAATCATTCTTCTAGGTGGGAGATATGTACAAAAATATAAAAATTTGGTGCATCTACAAATAAGAATACATTAGATTCTAACATTATAACAAAAATCATACCTTCCATATATTTGTATCTAAATCCACTTCGTGTTTTCCAGACATATCGATAGCATCTACACTCAAAACTGAACAAACTACAAATGTGAAAAACTGAGGAAACGGAATGATAATTATGTAAAACCAAACATGGGGGTCAAATTCACAACAGAATTACTAACCTTGACAAGGTAAAGAAGGAAATGACATATTTATATGGATGGGTAGTGTTTCTCCACGTTTTAAGTCAACAGCCATCTGTCAACATATTAAATTTTCCAATATATAAGCATAAGCACACGTTCAGATCAGGGAAGAACAACTAACATGGCTTAACAAAGTAACAAACTAAGGCAAATAAAAAAGAGAAAGAACGAACCTCGTGGACTGTATATGTAGAAATGTAATACGTCAACTCGTGCAAGAATAACGTTGCCATTATAAACAAACCTACAATCGAAACTACACAACAAAAAAGGGATCAATGTAAAAAATAAAATAAAAAATACTTCTAATACTGATACAAATGCAAATATACACAAACAAAACACACTTGAGATGCTTGTATAGTTGTATATCATAAGATTTTAGCCGCATGAACCACGTTCCAAATTTATCCTATTAATGAACTATTGAGCCTCTTTTTAGGTTCATAAGTAGCAAGCTAGAGCAACAAATTGACTCAATACGACCAATCATCAATTGCTTCTCATACTAGGGGGTATTCAGCTAAGTTGAGCAAAAAGTTAATTCTAAGGAGCTTCAGCAAAAAGGCTCTTCATAAAGCTAATAAAGCACATTCTTACTAGCGCACCAGCTAAGGTTATCGTGTTTTGATAACACAAAAAAGCTAATAAACACCTCAAATAAGGTTAGCCAGACACCTCCATTCTCTAACTAGGATTAACGATATGATTTTGGGCCATTTATTTCGCTATCTACGAGTAATCACATAACACAGATATACATAACAGCAGAATCCAATTAAATCCAGATCAACAGAATTGAAGTACCGAGAGCGCCAGATTGTGTTTTCTGCAACAAATGTTCTTCGGCACGCGGAAACGCATCCAGATTCTTTATTACTTGTTTCACCCCCATTTTATTATTATTATTATTATTAATTCCTGTAATTTCAACAACAACAACAACAAATTATTAAAATATAAACAACATATCCAAAACCAATCAATAGGGCTCCTGTAAATAAACGCCCAAATTTTTCAATTTCGGTTACGTAATTCTAATAATTAAATAGGGGTGACCTGAAAGGACGCGGTGATGACCGGAAGATGAATCCGAGGACTACGATGATTGTTGTTGTTTGTTGATGCAAAGTCCAACCTCTATGGGCCCTGGGTCGTCGGGTTATTATTTTTATTATACCAATAAAACCCGTCGGTAATTGACCCGCTCATTTGAACTGGATGGTTTTTCGGTTTAGTTTGGTTCCAAACAATGAAAACCGGGTTTTTAATCGACCCGCTCGAGTTACCCGGGTCATTGGGTTACTGATTCAACCAGGTCAACCCAGTTTTTTATTAAATTTTCTTTTCAACCAGGTCAACATGTTCGACCACCAAGTCGACCCGGGTTTCAAAACACTGGTTCCAAACTTCGATTTTTTTTTTCCGCTAACTTTTAAGTGTTTAACTATTTAAGTTTTACATTTTTGCCTTTGTTTTGATGTTTGAAACTTGTAATACAGCCTACCAAGTTTGACCAATATCTTGGTAAGATTAAAATGAATCTTTTTATTCTTTGCAAGTAGGATGGTGCCAGACATCGAGTTGGATGGTGGACAATGATACGAGCAGTTACATGAAAGAAATAGTCATAAGCATGCTTTTCTACTATGGAAGTTACATGCATGCACGTTCCTTTTACATGCATATTTCCCTTTCCATAGGCTTAGTGGTATAACTGTTGGGATATGGCAGTTTGCTTGCTTTACTATTTATATGTAATCATCTAACTAAGTTAAGATATGAATGAAGAAGAATTTAAAAGTCTAGTTTCTTTTTTCTTTTTTTGGAGTCTTGCCTGCTCTAAAGGCCTTATCAAATCACTTTCTTATCTAGTTTCTAGGGAGATTGACCATCTTAAATCGGTCTCTTAACAATGGTGCTTTCATTGCTTTCTCAAATGCCTCCAACATCTAAAACACCAACCCTTGAAGAATCTGTGGCTATATTAGCCGATATCATCGATAAGTTTAACACCGATGTCGCTTCACAAAACATGAAGCTAGAAATCATGTCAAAACGTCTTGTCATATCTACCAGACTACCACCAATCTTATTTCAATCACTACCAATACTACCACACACATTTCCACCATCATTAGAGTCAAGTCAAACAATCACACCACCAATAAGACGCACGATTCCACCATCACAGGTAGTGATACAACTATATCCAAGACCTATGTCACACCTCGCCAAAGGCGGAATCGCGAGGATGCAACTTCATAGATATCATCACAACACAGGTGTCCAATAGAGAAATACTACATGCACAAAATAGAGTGTAGAAACTAAGATCATTGGTAATAATGTTTCTCTGGATCTTTTGAGACCTTAGGGTTCAATCCAATAACAATGAACAATTATGCACAGCCGGATTCAAAACAAATCAATTGTTATTGACACAAGGTTTTCACCATCATCACCTCCAAATTATTATTTGATTCAGAATAATAACGTGTACCTAAATGTAACAGGGATTTAAGAACCTCAGATACTTGTAGGTATCGAACAACTAACTCTAGTCAGGCGTTTACAAGAAACCACGCCCTAGACACACACCACACTTTTCTGTAATATTACATATGGAAGACTTGTTCAAGACCAATTCCCTGTATTACTGTTTATATAATACAGAATTAGGGTTTACAAAGAATATTGCTTAAATAATAAAAAGATCCGTATAAATCTTTTTCTTGCATATGAAGTTTCATCCTTTGTCACATTAAGTCCCTCTTGTTTTCATTTCTCTTGTTTTGTCTCATTTAAATCTATAAACCCAACAATTCTATCCCCTATTGATGATGGACAAAACAAACACGTTCCTTGTACGAACTTCCCTAGACGAAGTTAGAGAAGTTGAGATAATTAAATCTCACCATGAATAAAAAACAAACTTGTCTTCCCCTTAAACCATGCCATGCCACCAAATATTCTTCCCCTTT
>LBNU01031645.1:1214-25526 GCA_014162995.1 Artemisia annua | reverse complement strand
TTTTGTTGTTTTCCGCACTTTTTCACTCCGAAAACGCCCGAAAATGCTTCTTTTGTGATTTTCCCTTCAAAAGTACCTAAAATGAGAAAAGAAACGACTTTGGGTGAAATCCAAACCAAAAACATACGAATTAGGACTCAAACCGACCCCTAAAAACGTAACATTTTTCGTCTCATCAACTTCACCAGAAACAATCTAAGACAACTGAAGGACATGCGCCGCATAAAGATTCAAGTTACGCCGCATCTAATGGCGGTGTACGAATATTCCAGAATATAATAAGCTTGGACCCCACGTGAAGTTAAGTCAATGCGCTGCATCTGCTCATTACATGCGCCACATCGAACCCTCAGACAGAAACTATAAATACCCCAAGACCTAGACGAATTTGGTGTGCACCATAACCCTAAGGAGGCGAATTCAGACAAACAAGCCACACAAGACACACCCCAAACGAAGATCTTAGAGCTGTAAGAAGGTCCTGCATGTATCCTGCATGTATTTAATTCATTAAGTAGTTTTGTTTTATTGTAATAGTAAGCTTTAATTCATCAGGATTGATGGCCGGTAGTTTGTGAGTACGTAAAATCAAATGCCCTCCTTAAAATTGCTTTCCCATCTATTAAAGTTTATATGTTTGATGTCTGTGGTGAACTTATATTAGTGCATTGATTACCTCTGTGTCTAGCTGAGCACTTCTTGGGCCGCCATACCTCTTCCTCGCCTATTTAATCTGATGTCTTTGGATAAGTAGGATATTCATAAGTAATCATTAAGGGTTTACTCGCCGATATAATGAAACCAACGAGTACGGGCTTATTTTATACACTTCATATAAAACTAGCAATAAAACAAGCGACAAACTACTTAATTATTAGGACATGTCTTCGTATTGTCTCTATTATCTATCTGTCTACGTGCATGCTATTCGCTGATTTGTTCTCATTAGTTTTTACTGTTTAATTAAATGACCAACTTGTGCCAGTCTCTCAGGCTGAACCCCCTTTCGTTAGATTAGACTGTAAAGCTAACTTAGATATTAAAATACTGATTAGGATTACTAGATAATACGTTCCACTCTTAGTGATCGACACTCTGCTTACCATTATATACAAACTGACCGAGTACACTGCTCGTTAAGTGTGTGTGTTATTGATAAGTCGGCTAAATATAAATGTAAAACTTGAATAGGCATTAACACTGCTAAACCTCAATGACACATCGCACGCATCAAGTTTTTGGCGCCGATGCCGGGGAATGAATTGTTATTATCTGTTAAATTGATTAGTATTTTAATTAGGTTTTTCTTTTTATTAGGTTTTTAGACACTAACCCCTAACTTGTTGTATATTAGATAGATTGCATTCATTATATAATTTGCATCTTTACTTGTTTTTGTGTGTTTTATTTTCTGTAATTTTCTTTTTATTTATTTTTATTTTATTTTATTTTATTTTTCTTTCTTTTACTAACTGCTGTCGTTGTATTGTGCTGGGGTATTGCATTTTAATTTTATAAAAATACAACGCGTTTAATAACTCGAGTACGACGCATCTTTCCCCAAGATACGGCGTATTCTGTTTTTAATAAAGAATTTTTCGAAACCCTAACGCCATGCGACGCATCTGTTTTAACAGATACGGCGTATTTAATAATTAAATTAAAAACAGTTTTTGAATTATTAAACAGAAGCGACGCATCGATTTTTATCAATACGGCGCATCTACTAAATCAAAAATCTTGTATTTTGAACCGTAACGTAAATACGGCGCATTAGCTTCAGCTAATACGTCGCATTTAATTTTTATAAATATAATTGATTTTTGATAATTACTTTGATCGTTTCACTACTCTCGTGCACAAGTTAGTTTATTTTCAGGATAAATGATGACTTTAGCATCACCATGAAGATTACATTCTGAACCTAACTAGAGAATCATAGATGAAGTGATCAAATCTATGATAACTGGAAATTTGCAATAAACGGTAAAGGTAAAAGAACTCGATGAAGGTAACATTGAGTATCTCAAATTCTCTTGAATTGGAATTCCAGCTATCCTTTATGGTAATTCACTTAAACTTAAGGAGAGTTCTCTTCAAATCCTCTCCCGAATTTTTAACAACAAAAGTGAATTATCTAAATCTGATTATTACATGATTAATATGCTAGGATTAATGTGAAAATCTGGTTAGAAGCATAATTAGAGGAGTTTATATGCTAGGATTAAGAGATAATATAGACCTCGACCTAGAAGCTAGGTTTATGGGAGAAATCTTAGTGCGAAACGAATCACTTGAATGCTATCATGGAGATTATATTGAGTTAAACGATCTTAAAACCCCATTAGTGTTTAATGATATATTTATGGAAGATGATGAACCCAATAAAACTGAAATTATGGATAACCCTAGTGTAAATGTTGTAAGGATTAGAGATGATAATGAATTTGAGGGATATCCTAGTTTTTGTGACTATGGTAGAAGGATCCATGTTAATTGCGCTTATAATTTACAATTTCCTTGCATGATAGGGTACAAACAAGTTTGCGCCAATTTCTTTCCTATTTTGCCAATAAACGTAATGTCAAAAACCTTTTATAATTCTATCATGAAAAAGAAGGTTGAATATAGAGGAAATAATGTGGTTGGAGCTTTTATGAAAGTGCCTATTTTTGTTGAAAACATGTATGCCTATCGTGATAAAGAGATGGGTGATGTGATTGTTGGCAAACCATTCTGTAAAGAGATCACAATTAATGCCAAAAGATTTGAAGGAAGAATCGCCTTTCAAAGCGGAAGAGATATCGTCACTTTCGTGATGCCTCGCACTCACCCAAGTTTTAAACATGCCACTAACAAATATTGCTATAAATTCTCACCATTTGTTTATGTAGATGACAAGGACAAACAGAATGGGATCTTTTACCCATACCAAAAGATGAAAGGATTCTACAAAGGAGTGATGAAATTGAGACCCGAATATATACGAGATGAGCTAATGAGCAAATACATCATGAAGTGGCACTTGGGAATCGATGATGGAAAATAGGAGCTGAACGTGAGTCTAACTTGAAGACTCTGGAATAAAGACAAGTGCTGACCGGGAGACAACCCGAAAATTTTTATCAATTTTCTGTTTTGTGTCGAGTCAGTCAGACCTGCAGAAGATGCGGCGCATCTCTATTATAGAATGCGGCGTATCATCTGCACTGGTCATATCTTATTTTATTTTTCTGCATTTTTATTTTACAACTTTAAAACATTCTGTCAGTTTATTTAATGCGGCGCATCCCTGTTTAAGGATACGACGCATCTTTTATTCTGATTCGTATTAATTCCAGGCTCGATACGGTGCATCTTCTTCCATAAGATGCGGCATATCGACTGACCTGATGATTTACAGTTTTAATTTTTAGGTTTTATTTTCACTAACTACTAATGTATTATGCAAGTTTGAACCTTCTTAACTCAGGTGTGTTAAAGTCTAGGCGGTATTATAGATTCCTGCACTTTTTTTGGAAACATCATTCATGAAGCTTAAACATTCTGAATCCACAAAAGTTGATCTTTGCTCGTAAACGCATAATGGAGGATCATTCCGAGCAAATATCAGGGAAGTTTTTCTGTTCTAATTCTTTTATTTTCCAGTTTTTAAACCTTTAAAACAAACAACAAGGACGTTTTTTTAACTTAAGTGGGGGGATGGAGAATTAGAACACTTACTTGTCCAAACTTTTTCAAAAATATGCTTAAAATGCACTTAATATATCAAAATTTAAAAAATTTTAGCATGTTTTTGTTAAGTCTAAATTACATGGCCGCACACATAAGATTACTTTTTGCCTATAATTAAAACTTTAGTGTGCCGGTGACTTGTAAACTTTAGAACTTGGCTTGTATACTATTCGAGACCACCATAATGAGTATTATCGATATAATTGGAGTGACTTGTCTAACTTGGTAAAATTCTAGGATTACACCCAAAAAGCCTTTATATGTTATGTGATATTAACTAACTACACTGGTTAGTTAACCCCCGTATAAACCCTTTTGTTACTCACATTTTTAGAGTAAGATACCCCTAGAAAACCCTAAGAGCCATTCCTTTCTTTTCTTACACCTTTGTTAAAATGTTTCGTTACACCCTTACACCTTAGCCTACCCAGTAGATTGAAATCCGTGGTTAGTTACTTTAGGCAAAGTTTGTTTCCTTACATTACCTGTATTCGCGTGCGTAATTCATTATCTTTGGTTAGGTCGGGAAATTGCACAATGCAATTGGAGTGAAAGTATATATTGTATATTTTTAGTCTATTTTTCGTGTGTTTACTACTTTCACTATTACAGTTATTTCTGAAAGTTATGAAAAGTATGGAAAAATTATCCCGAAAAATCGTGATAGAAAAAGTTGTGAAATTTTACACATTCAAAAAAAAATCGAAAAAATAGAAAAGAAAAAGAAAGAAGAAAAAGTTGGAAGTTTGTTTTAACCAACTTATGTAAAGTTTTGGAAAGTGGGATATATCACCATTATTTGTTGTTGTATATTATATTTATGATTGAATGGGAGTTGGCCGTTACGGGAACGCCAACTAAGGTTATTCTTTGTTTAAGATTTTATTGAGTATAATTCGTGTCTACCTAAAGCGTGAGTTACATGAGTCAAAAGCGTGAGTTATTCAATAATATGAGTCTTATTCATGGGATGGTTGGGAAAGGAATTAACCACACTTAGGATTTTAATCTATTTGTTTTGTTCATTTTTATTTTACACCAATTTATATCCCAAATATTATCCATACCCTATATCATTCTTCATCCGAACCTTTGATTTATTGAGATTAGGGATTTGAGCAATCTTAAGTATTGTAGTCGTGAATTCGGCTATGTATTTTTTGATTTTGTCGCCCTTTTTGATATAATATTATTGGTGAAGATTACTTAGTCCTATCTTTAGCCTATTCGAGTTAAGGAATTGAGCAATTGCGAGTATTGTGGTCGTGGATTCGATCATGTATTCGTGATTTTGTCGCCTTTTCTGGAATATGAAATCGATAGAGATTAAAAAAGATGATCAACCCTTAACCAACTAACCCATTTTACCGCTTTAGACTTGTTACTCCTTGGATTTAGTGGGGGAGATGCGTATACTTGTCAAGCTTATGATAGAATATTCGTCACAACTAGCAACTAAACGATTTAGAATTGTTTTATATCGAAAAATTATTTTGTTTCTACTTTGTTAAGTGGTTGGTTGTGTGATTATGATAAAACGAATACGTGCTTAATTATTAAAAACGAATCCTAATACCTTTTAGGATACATTTTCATAAGATTAAATCTAAGGTTTACTTGGGGACAAGTAAAGTTCAAGTGGGGGGATATTTGATGAACTCAAATAAGTACATTTTATTATCATCATTTATCCTATTTATTTAACTTGTTTTACTCTATTATGTATGAGAATCGGTGCTTTAATGTTTACTTTAGTGATTCTCAGGTAAAAACAGGTAAAAGGTGAAACTTGGCGATTTTGGACTAATTATGAAGCAAAATGAGCAAGATGTCAAAAGTCTACTGAAATCTAGAAGATGCGCCGTATCTAACTCAACAGATACACCGCAATATCATACTTAGATGAATTCGAAGACCATTGCGTGACTTTGAAGAATGCGCCGCATGGAATTCTACCATGCGCCGCATATGAAACTTTGTCAAAGAAGAAGATCAAGCTCGTTCTACTCCAGATACGCCGCATCACACAATTGACATACGGCGTATCACTATCAAGACTTCACCAGAAACAATCTAAGACAACTAAAGGACATGCGCCGCATAATCAAGTTACGCCGCATCTAATGGCGGTGTAGGAATATTTCAGAATATAATAAGCTTGGAACCCACGCGAAGTTAAGTCAATGCGCCGCATCGAACCCTCAGACAGAAACTATAAATACCCCAAGACCTAGGCGAATTTGGTGTGCACCATAACCCTAAGGAGGCGAATTCAGACGAACAAGCAACACAAGACACACCCCAAACGAAGATCTTAGAGCTGTAAGAAGGTCCTGCATGTATTTAATTCATTAAGTAGTTTTTTTTTATTATAATAGTAAGCTTTAATCCATCAGGATTGATGGCCGGTAGTTTGTGAGTACGCAAAATCAAATGCCCGCCTTAAAATTGCTTTCCCATCAATTAAAGTTTATATGTTTGATGTCTTTGGTGAATTTATATTAGTGCATTGATTACCTCTGTGTCTAGCTGAGCACTGCTTGGGCCGCCATACCCCATCCTCGCCTATTTAATCTGATGTCTTTGGATAAGTAGGATATTCATAAGTAATCATTAAGGGTTTACTCGCCGATATAATGAAACCAACGAGTACGGGCTTATTTTATACACTTCATATAAAACTAGCAATAAAACAAGTGACAAGCTACTTAATTATCAGGACAGGTCTTCTTACTGTCTCTATTATCTATCTGTGTACGTGTATGCTATTCACTGTTTGCTCTCATTAGTTTTTATTGTTTAATTAAATAACCAACTTGTGTCAGTCTCTCAGGTTGAACCCCCTTTCGTTAGATTAGACTGTAAAGCTAACTTAGATATTAAAATACTGATTAGGATAACTAGATAATACATTCTACTCTTAGTGATCGACACTTTGCTTACCATTATATAAAAACTGACCGGGTACACTGCTCGTTAAGTGTGTGTGTTATTGATAAGTTGGCTAAATATAAATGTAAAACTTGAATATGCATTAACACTGCTAAACCGCAACGACACATCGCACGCATCAATGCCTTAAAATGTTATTTTATTAAAAAAATATCAACAGTTATATTATAATTTACATAAAGATGCACTAAACTAACATAAAAATGAAAAAACCTGTAAACACTACTATTGTGTTTTTCTGATGATTAGTTTTGGTTCATTTACGATTCCTAAACTTAACTTTTGTCATATTTCTGAAGATCAAAATCAAATTAGTTCATCCAGGAGTTTTTTATCTGATTTTATTTGATTTTGATAGTTTTTAGGGTTTCTTGATCGGAGTATGTGTTTTCAATCGGAGTATGTGTGTTTTTTGATCAGATTATGTGTTTTTTGACCAGTGGTGGTGTGACGGTGACGGCAGCGACGGTTGTGGTGGTGATGGCGGCGACGGTGGTGGTGGTGACGGTGTCTGTGTGTGTTTAAATCGATGTGTGTGTGTGTGTTTGTGTGTGTTTTTAAATACAAGACCTGAAGACCGTGTGTTTGTATCAGATGGTTCATTTCTTTTTTTTTTTTTGCACTTTTTCTTTTTTACCCTGAACTTTCAAATGTTTCAATAATATACCCTGTAACTTTTTTTCTCACTTTTCTATCTAATTACACTTTTCTCTAGAACTATATATATATATATATATATATATATATATATATATATNCTTGGTTATCAATTGACTTTAGAGTCCATGGAAGCCAAAATTATAACACATGGAAACAATGAAGTAGCTTGGGCAGAACAATATAAGCAACAGGATTATCAATTAAAACTAAGTGAATGGAAGTTAGGATGTAAGGTGTCTGAATTAGAAAAGATAACTAAAGAAAGGGATGATTTGTTAGCAAAACTTGCTAGTTAGAAATAAGCTAGTCTTTCACATGTCAGTTTCTGTGAAAAACAAAGAAGAGCAAATGATAAAACTGGTCTAGGATATGGTATTGAGTATAGTAGTTCAGAAGAGAACCCAACTAGTGATAAGGAACAAGAAACTTCAGAGGAACTCTCAACTAGTGAATTTGAAACTTGCTCAGAAGAAAACGGATCTAGTAGTGAGGAACCCATAAGCCCATCACCTCCTGAATTTAAGAAAGATGAAGGGTATCATGCAGTTCCTCATGCCATTGGAAGTTTTCAACCACCTAGAAAAGATGTTTCTTGTTATGGAGTAGACAATCTAGAGTTTAGGAATAAACTTAAGGGTCAATCTAATCCAAGTTCATCTGAAGAAAAAATTGAGATTCCTAAGGATGCTACACATAAAAGGAATGCTAGGAATGCAAACAATGATAAAAGGTTTTCTAAAGTTTTTCAAAAACCAGCAGTATTCTCAAACTTTTCTCAAAGGACTGCTAGTCACTCAGCAGTACCTTCACAAAATTCTTTTCAAAATACTGCTAACTTTAAAAATTCTTTTAATCATTCACCTAGAGGTCATACTGGTCTTGGCTATAAACCTCAAAGAACAGGATTTGGGTCAAAGAATCAAAAATTATGCTTTGTTTGTTATAGTCCTAATCACTTGATAAAAGATTGTAACTTACATTCAGATTACTTAAGTCAATACCCAAAGACTAAATCTGCTCAACATAGGCCAACAGAGACAAAACCAGTTTCACACAAACCAGTTTGGAATTACTCAAATAGGGTCAACCATAGTAATTTCACAAAAACCTATAGGTACCGTCAACAGAAAAGATCTTTTTCCAAACAACCAGTACCTTCAGGTCACACTTTTCAAGGTACCTGTAAGCCAAAAACAGTATTCTCTCAAAGTAATGTTAGGAGATTTTCACCCAATCAAGGTACTGCTGATAAAAGGCCTTACAGAAGAGTCCCTAAACCACAGACCTCAACACAAAAAGTTAAAACAATGTGGGTCAAGAAGGAAAGTACTGCTGGGGACCAACCAGTACTTTCAGAATGTATGGGTGGAAAGAAACATATTACTGAAAAAGAAAGTTGTTTTTCTAAAAAAGATCAAGTTTTAAAACATAAGAAAGTAATTGATCATGTTCACAAAAACAGTGGAAATTACATACTTAAAGATTTTAAGTATGTGACTCCACAAGGGGAACACAAGTCAGTAATGGCTTGGGTTCCTAAAAGAAACTAACTTTCTTATCATTGTGCAGGGCAACCCAAAAGAGGAGCTTAAAGATCATTTAATTGTTGATAGTGGTTGCTCTGGAAGCATGACAGGAGCAAAGGAGATTCTGTCAGATTTTAAGTCATACTTTGGAGGAAAAGTTGCTTTTGGGGATGATGCTACTGGAGGAAGAATTACTGGAAAAGGAACTATCAAGACAGGAAAGATTGATTTTGAAAATGTTCGTTATGTGAAAGAGCTCAAGTTCAATCTCTTATCAGTTTCTCAGATATGTGACAAGAAGTACCCTGTGTTGTTCACTGATACAGAGTGTCTTATTCTATCCCCTGAGTTTAAGTTTGAAGATGAAAACTTGGTGATTTTGAGGGCACCAAGACACAATGATGTGTATAGTATTGATATGAAGAATATTATCTCCTCTGAGAAAGCTACATGTTTGATAGCAAAGGCAACACTTGAAGAAGCACATCTATGGCACAGAAGACTAGGTCATGTGAATTTCAAGAACATCAACAAGCTGGTCAAAGGCAACTTGGTTAGAGGTTTACCTTCCAAAACTTTCAAGACTGATCATTCATGTTTAGCTTGCAAGAAAGGTAAACAGCATAAAGCTTCATGTAAGAAGCTTGGGGAAAGAACAGTTAGAGAACCTTTGGAGCTGTTGCATATGGATTTATTTGGACCTGTTTCTGTTTCAAGCCTTAACAAGAAGAAGTACTGCTTAGTTGTGACAGATGATTGCAGTCGTTTTAGTTGGGTCTTTTTCTTGGGATTTAAAGATGAAACTTTTGATGCTATTCATGATTTAATAATATCCCTGGAAAATCAATTAAGACTCAAGGTTAGAGGTATTAGATGTGATAATGGGACTGAATTCAAGAACAAGCTTATGGATGATTTTTGTGCCAACAAAGGAATCAAGAGGGAGTTTAGCATTGCTAGAACTCCTCAGCAGAATGGAGTTGCAGAAAGGAAGAACAGAACCTTGATAGAAGCAGCAAGAACAATGCTTGCAGATTCTCTCTTACCTATTCAGTTTTGGGCTGAAGCAGTAAGTGCTGCTTGCTATATTTTGAATAGAGTGTCTATCACCAAACCTCAGATGAAGACACCCTATGAATTACTAATGGGCAGGAAACCTAGTATAAGCTTTATGAAGCCTTTTGGATGTCCTCTTACTATCCTTAATACCATTGATAACTTGGGAAAGTTTGATGGCAAGTCTGATGAAGGATATCTTTTGGGTTATTCTACAAATAGTAAAGGTTTTCGAGTATATAATAAGGTTACAAAGAAGGTTCAAGACTGTCTCCATGTTGAATTCCTTGAAGATCAGACAAACCAAAGGGGTAAAGGTCCTGATTGGATGTTTGACCTTGATGTATTAACTCCTTCAATGAACTATGTGCCTGTTAGGGAGGAGAATCAAGTTGTTCATTCATAAGAAGAAGATTCACGGTTCATAGTTCATGGTGTTAATGCAAGTTCTACAGCTGTTCCAGATACAGAGTCTATTCCTGTTAACAAGAAGCAAAGTACTGTTAAAAAACAAAGTACTGATGACTCAACTCCCATAATCTCTGATGAAGATCAAGCCATTCAAGATGAACTCAATAGGATGCTTTTTCAAGAAATACTTGCAAAGTCCTATGAGGATGAACAAAGACGAGCTTATGAAGCAGAGAAGACAAAGGGAAAATCTAAAAATTCATCTGACAGTACTTTGGACAACAGCACTTTGGATCCCAGTACTTTGGATCAAAGTACTGCTGCTCCATTTGAAAGTACTTCTGGGGGGGTTAATTCAAACACTTGGACAAATACTGATGATTGGCCTGGTTCATCCATGCATCCTTTTGAAGAATCAGATGATGAGCTGCAAGATGATGGAATTTTTTCTCAACAAGGTCCTGATTTCACAAACTTGGAAGATGATCTTATTGTACCAACTACTCACACTTCAAGAGTACATAAGAATCATCCTACAAATAAGATTATTGGTTCTCCTACTTCTGGTGTTCTTACAATGTCTAAAGCTAAAAATACCATCAAGCCTCATAATGCTTTGCTTAGCTTTGTTTATAAACAAAACAGGATGAACCATAAGGATCAACAGACTTGTTTATTTGCTTGTTTCATCTCTCAAGAAAAACCCAAGAATGTAGCTCAAGCTTTAACTAAAGAAAGCTGGGTTGAAGCTATGCAAGAAGAACTTCTACAGTTTAAGCTTCAAGAAGTTTGGGTCTTAAGTGATTTACCTGATGGCATGAAGGTAATTGGTACAAGATGGGTCTTCAGAGTCAAAAGAGATGAAAGAGGTAATGTCATCAAGAACAAAGCAAGATTGGTTGCACAAGGATATAGACAGGAATAAGGAGTGGATTATGATGAAGTATTTGCTCCTATAGCAAGAATTGAAGCAATCAGACTATTTCTTGCCTTTGCTTCTTATATGAGATTTCCAGTCTATCATATGGATGTCAAGAGTGCCTTTCTCTATGGCAAGATTACAGAAGAGGTCTATGTTAAACAACCTCCTGGTTTTGAAGATCCTGAACATCCCAACAAAGTCTACAAAGTTGTCAAAGCGTTGTATGGTCTTCATCAAGCCCCTAGAGCTTGGTATGAAAGACTCTTAAATTTTCTGGTACAATGGCTATAGGAGAGGAGCCATTGATAAGACTTTGTTCATAAAAAGAGACAAAAAGGATATTTTGCTTATTCAAGTGTATGTGGATGATATTATCTTTAGAGCTACAAAACAGTCCATGGTGAAAGAGTTTGAAGAACTTATGCAAAAAGAATTTCAAATGAGTTCAATGGGTGAATTAACTTTCTTTTTGGGGCTTCAAGTTAAACAATCAAGTACTGGCATTTTCATAAGTCAAGATAAGTATGTCACTGACATACTTAAGAAGTTTAATCTTAACACTATCAAGCCAGTCACAACACCCATTAAATCTTCAAATTCACTTGGTAAAGATGAAGATGGAAAACCAGTGGAAGTCAAGCTTTACAGATCTATGGTTGGGTGTCTCATGTACTTAACTGCATCAAGACCTGATATCATGTTTGTTGTTTGTCTATGTGCAAGATATCAAGTTTCACCCAAGGTTTCTCATATGAATGCTGTACAAAGAATCTTTGCCTATCTCAAGCATCAACCTAAGTTAGGATTGTGGTATCCTAAGGAGTCCTCTTTTCACTTGGAAGCTTTTTCAGATAGTGATTATGCTGGAGATAATTTTGATAGAAGATCAACCACTGGTGGATGCCAATATCTTGGAAGAAAATTAGTCTCTTGGCAATGTAAGAAACAAACAATTGCAGCAACCTCATCTACTGAAGCAGAATATGTTGCAGCTGCAAGTTGTTGTGGACAAGTACTGTGGATGCAAAATCAACTCTTGGATTATGGATTCAATTTCAAGAATACTCCTATCAACATTGATAATGAGAGTACTATTTGTATTGTGAAGAATCCAGTTTACCATTCCAAGACTAAGCACATTCAGATTAGGCATCATTTTATTCGAGATTGTTATGAGCACAGATTGATTAATGTTGTCAAGATTCATACAAATGATAATGTAGCAGATTTACTCACAAAAGGCTTTGATGTTTCAAGATTCAAGCATTTGGTGGTAAGTATTGGTATGATCAATGTTTAGGATATTTTTTAGGGGAGGCATTAATAGTTATTCATATTTTGAGGGGAGGCTACATATATCATTCAAAAGAAAGGAACCTTTATTCATTAGAAGTTATAGTACATTCATCTTCAAGACCACAGTCATTACATCAACAGAGATACACGATCAAGCAAACCTAAATCAACCTACAACCTACATAAACTACTCCATAGGCTTTTTCCCTTTACCCTGGTAGTTGTGTTTTGCCTTCTGAGCTTGCTTTCTCTTTTCATCAAAAGATGCTTGCATTTTTGGACAAGGTAGGAAAAGCACTTGCATTGGAGGTTTCTCTAGTCTTGCAGGCTTCTCTTCCACAGGAATCTTCAGGTTCTTCAGGGCAGCCTCTAAAGCTTGGTTCAAGGCACTTGGTAGTTCTTTGGATAGTGTTGTAGCTGGAGCAGCAGTTGGTGCCTTTCTCTTAGAGTTTCTTTGGTTTGAACTTGATGCAATAGGAGGAAAGTAATCACTCCATCCTGGCTTTGAGTCTGAATCAGAATCAGAGTCAAAATTAAACTCAATCTCTGTGTCACTTGAGTCATCAGATGAGATATAAATCAATGGAAAGTTGCTCATGGTGAAGTTATGGTTTTGAAAGATGAAGATAAGTTCTTGAAGTTTTTGATATGTTTTTGTGATGAAGTAAAGTGTGTATGAAGAGTCTTTTTATAGGCAAATGGGTTTTGGATGCTGAAAGTACTGTTCAACGGCTATAAAGAAAGTACTGCTTTGCTGACGTTGGAAGTACTGGTACTATTCCAACGGTAACAAAAGTATGGTAAAATATTATTTTTTCTTGGAAAGAAATAAGGGCTAAAAATAACGGTTTGCGCATTTATTGGGGTTTGATTTTTTAAATCTTACCCATATATACTTAACCCTACCGGATTATTCTCTTTCCTTATAACTAACATTCCACTTTTCATAAACATAACCCTCGCCGCTCTCTTACTTACTCAATCATACAACAATGGCTGGTTCCACTTGCAATCATCACAATATGGTAGCCAACTTGGATAAAATGGAATTGAATGTTGATTTTCATGATATAATTGATTTTCTCACTGGGTCGTCAATCAATTATGCTATCTTGGTCAATCCCGATGTTATTGCACCTTGGATTCAAGAGTTTTTGGCTACTGCTAAAGCTGGATGGGAGGAGATGGATGTTTGGTTTATTACAGCGAAGGTTGCTGGGCGTAATATTCGAATTACAAAGGATACTATAAGAACAGACCTTCAGTTTAATGATGAAGAAGGTACTGCTTGTTTTGCTAAAGAAGTACTTTGGGATACACTTAGGGATATTGGATATGAGGGTTCACTTCGTAAGCTAACCTTTGATAAACCCTTATTCAGTCCACATTGGAAATATTTGATCCATGTCCTACTTCATTGTCTAAGCAACAAGAGTACTGCTTGGAATGAATTTCCCAAATCAATAGCATCTGCCTTGGTAGGACTAGCTACTAATCAGCCATTCAATTTTTCTTGGATGATACTTGATGGTATGCTTAAACACACAAGAACGGTTCTCCATTTTTGATGTATCCTAGGTTCATACAGGTCTTTTTGAATAAACAGCTTGAAGGTGTTTCTAAACCCCAAGAATTTTTGCCAGTTGTTACTCTTCCTGATAAGGTATTTACCTTCATGGCTACCAAGAGTGCTAAATTTTCTGGTAGAGATACACCTCTCACTGCTCACATGTTGGAGGTAGCACAAGTTGTTAGAGATGCTGCTCATGAAGATTCAGAGGATGCATCTGAACATTCAGACTCTGCTCCCACTCCATCTCAAGATGATTCTCAACAGTCTGAAAGGTCACCTTCAAATGGAGAAGATGTTTCTCAAAACATTGTTTCTTCACCAGTTCAAGAAATCTCTCAAAAGACTGTTTCAAGAGAAAAGACTGCTTCAACAGAAAAGACTGTTTCTCTACAAGGTATTGATATTGAAGATTCAGATCATGGTATAAATCAACCTGTTAGGTCATATACAATCGTGTATATGTGATTTGATACAACAAAACTACATATGCTTCAATGAAGATAATTGAAGGACTAAATATGCACAATGAAGATTCTACAAGCTGGTGGAGTACATGCAAAATACTTATCTTTATTAGAAGATTACAGAAGATATTGTTTTACTTGTAGGATAAGTTTGTAACCCTAGCATCTCTATTATATAAAGAGATGATAGGCACGTATGTTTGGTGTAGAGAAAAACAACGACACACAAAAACATACACGTTTAATATATTAGTTAGTTAGTTTATAGCTTCAAGGTTGTAAAACCCTATCACTATTAAGAGTGATCGTATTAATAATATTGAGGCTTGGTTTGATATTATTATTGTGTTCTGCTATTCTTATTGTTCGTGTTCTTCTTAGCCTTACTGAGTAGATTCCGCATACTCATTAAAGTTACAGGTAGAATTCCACTTAGTAGCTTAGGATTTATCCGAAGTTGCTAAACCCTTTACAAGTTAAAGGTTAAAGATCCATACTACAACAACCGTCTACGAATTGGGATCTACACGTGGTATCAGTCGCCAGGGGGAAATTCTACATAAGAAGAACGATTACTGATCCAGTGAAGTTTGCAGTGATGGCCACTTTTTACACATCATCCAGTGATCCAACCAAGAAGGTAAAATTCTGTGTTAACTGTCATACTTCTTATCAAACCTTGCTTAAAGATCTTGAACTTGAAAAAGAGAATCATAGAACAACTAGGTCTGAGAAACTAGGGTATATATTTACTCTAGAAGAAGTAGAAGCTAAAGTTCTTGTTTATAAAGAGAATGAAGAAGCTTGGACAGATAAGTACAACCAACTAGAGTATCAATTAAAATTGAGTGATTGGAAGTTAGGTTGTAAGATATCAGAAGTTGAAAAACTCACCAAGGAAAGGGATGATCTTTTACAAAAACTTGCTAGTTTGAATGAATCTAATCAATCTTGTGAATCTGTGAAAAGTGAATGTTTAGGTGAGAAGAATGATACACTAGAATCACCTACACAAACTGATAAGATTGATAGTAATAAGGTCATCATTGAAGATTGGGTTGAACGTGATGATAAAGTAGTTCCTGAAGGTTTTTCAAAGGTTAAAAAGAAAAAGAATTTGAAGTCTGTGAAGTTTGCTGAACCTTTAGAAACCAAACCTGTTAAAAGTCACAAAAAGTCTGATAAAAACCCTAGGAAAAACAACTATAGTCCTAGAGGTAATCAAAGAAACTGGAATGGGATGATAACTCAAAAACTAGGGAAGAATTTTGAGTTTCAGAATAAAGCTTGCTATGTTTGTGGAAGTTTTGATCATCTGCAGTATACATGTAAACACAAGAAACCAGTTAGTGATCAAAAGCAGGTATGGAACAACTCAAGGAGGATTAACCATAGGAATTTTTCACGAGATTCTAAATATCCTCAACAAAGAAGGTCTTTTAACCCATCAGCAGTACTTACTAAACAAGGATTAAAACAACTTGCTAAGCCTAAAGTGACAAGATCAGTACTTTCTCAAAGTACTGATAGGTTATCTCAAAGTACTGCTCGGCCAAAAGAAAGAACTACTAGGCTGAAATCCGAGGTTAATGTTATTAAGGCTTCAGCTAGATGGGTTTGGAAACCTAAACAAGAAGAATTAGATGTTTCTGAAAAGAAGAATCCATCAAAGACCTTAACACGATATGATTATGTTGATGCTTATGGAAGATTCAAGTCTATTCTGGCTTGGGACTTCAAAAAGCATTAATTCTTAATGTGTTGTGTGCATAGCAATTCATAGAAAGTGGGTGATTGAGAATTGCTATGGTGTATGGTGTCGTGTTTATGAAGAAAAGAGAAGCAGCTTGGAGCTCGTGATATCTAGGATTAACAAGGTTTGATGATCGAAGAAACTGTGTCGTATTCTATTGTTGAAGAATTCAAAGTACTGCTTGAAGTCTCATTGAAAGTACTGCCCGTGATTTCTACAAGGTATTGCTCTGCTCGAATACTGCTGCTGCTAGATTTATGATTTGGGCGTGGGTATGTCTTAGCAAAGAGTGGAGTTATTTGTTATTCGAAGGTACTGCTACGTTGGAAATTCAACGTACTGCAATTCCCAAAGTACTGTTGTTCCAACATACTGCTCGTTTATGAAAGTACTGCTCGTTTGCTTCAACATACTGCTCCAAGGTACTGTTGCTACAAAGTACTGTTGTGATTGAAGTTGATTTATGGAGACGAGTCAAGAGCTTTATGGTTCAATATATATTCATGGTTTACAAGCAGTGAGGGGAAGCTGAGATGGGTGTTGATCAACATATCTTGACAGTATGTTTGTGTGTATACAAGTTGCTTATCTTCACAAGTTCCCTATTCGATGATTACAAAAAGGGGAAGAAGTTAACATGAAGATTATTTGCAGCTTATTTATGTGTGTTTGTTTCATTCATGGAGATGATTACATCTCAACTTCTTTATTTAAGGGGAAGTTCGTACACGACTTTGTTTATTTTGTCATCATTAAAAAGACAAAATAAATACAAGAATGAAACAATGGGTTTGAAGATTATCATCATTGAAGATTGCTGAATTCATGAAGATAGTTTTGTAATATCAAATAGGGGAAGATTGTTAGGTCATATACAATCGTGTATATGTGATTTGATACAACAAAACTACATATGCTTCAATGAAGATAATTGAAGGACTAAATATGCATAATGAAGATTCTACAAGCTGGTGGAGTACATGCAAAATACTTATCTTTATTAGAAGATTACAGAAGATATTGTTTTACTTGTAGGATAAGTTTGTAACCCTAGCATCTCTATTATATAAAGAGATGATAGGCACGTATGTTTTATGTAGAAAAATATCGACACACACAAATATACACGTTCCACATATTATTAGTTAGTTAGTTCATAGCTTCAAGGTTGTAAAACCCTATCACTATTAAGAGTGATCGTATTAATAATATTGAGGCTTGGTTTGATATTATTATTGTGTTCTGCTATTCTTATTGTTCGTGTTCTTCTTAGCCTTACTGAGTAGATTCCGCATACTCATTAAAGTTACAGGTAGAATTCCACTTAGTAGCTTAGGATTTATCCGAAGTTGCTAAACCCTTTACAAGTTAAAGGTTAAAGATCCATACTACAACAACCGTCTACGAATTGGGATCTACACGTGGTATCAGTCGCCAGGGGGAAATTCTACATAAGAAGAACGATTACTGATCCAGTGAAGTTTGCAGTGATGGCCACTTTTTACACATCATCCAGTGATCCAACCAAGAAGGTAAAATTCTGTGTTAACTGTCATACTTCTTATCAAACCTTGCTTAAAGATCTTGAACTTGAAAAAGAGAATCATAGAACAACTAGGTCTGAGAAACTAGGGTATATATTTACTCTAGAAGAAGTAGAAGCTAAAGTTCTTGTTTATAAAGAGAATGAAGAAGCTTGGACAGATAAGTACAACCAACTAGAGTATCAATTAAAATTGAGTGATTGGAAGTTAGGTTGTAAGATATCAGAAGTTGAAAAACTCACCAAGGAAAGGGATGATCTTTTACAAAAACTTGCTAGTTTGAATGAATCTAATCAATCTTGTGAATCTGTGAAAAGTGAATGTTTAGGTGAGAAGAATGATACACTAGAATCACCTACACAAACTGATAAGATTGATAGTAATAAGGTCATCATTGAAGATTGGGTTGAACGTGATGATAAAGTAGTTCCTGAAGGTTTTTCAAAGGTTAAAAAGAAAAAGAATTTGAAGTCTGTGAAGTTTGCTGAACCTTTAGAAACCAAACCTGTTAAAAGTCACAAAAAGTCTGATAAAAACCCTAGGAAAAACAACTATAGTCCTAGAGGTAATCAAAGAAACTGGAATGGGATGATAACTCAAAAACTAGGGAAGAATTTTGAGTTTCAGAATAAAGCTTGCTATGTTTGTGGAAGTTTTGATCATCTGCAGTATACATGTAAACACAAGAAACCAGTTAGTGATCAAAAGCAGGTATGGAACAACTCAAGGAGGATTAACCATAGGAATTTTTCACGAGATTCTAAATATCCTCAACAAAGAAGGTCTTTTAACCCATCAGCAGTACTTACTAAACAAGGATTAAAACAACTTGCTAAGCCTAAAGTGACAAGATCAGTACTTTCTCAAAGTACTGATAGGTTATCTCAAAGTACTGCTCGGCCAAAAGAAAGAACTACTAGGCTGAAATCCGAGGTTAATGTTATTAAGGCTTCAGCTAGATGGGTTTGGAAACCTAAACAAGAAGAATTAGATGTTTCTGAAAAGAAGAATCCATCAAAGACCTTAACACGATATGATTATGTTGATGCTTATGGAAGATTCAAGTCTATTCTGGCTTGGGACTTCAAAAAGCATTAATTCTTAATGTGTTGTGTGCATAGCAATTCATAGAAAGTGGGTGATTGAGAATTGCTATGGTGTATGGTGTCGTGTTTATGAAGATAAAGGTTTAATGATCGACTGTTTGAGTGCAAGATTGGACAATGGATCTGCTTGCTTAGCTTATTGGTGGAGATTTTTAGTTCTATCGGTGCCACTATCAACAAAGGTTTAAAGAATTCGTAAAGTGCTGCTGCTGGTAGTTGATTTTTAAAGTACTGCTCGATCCCTCACAAGAAAGTACTGCTCTCTCAAATTTCAAAGTACTGATGCTGAAAATTTTGAAAGTACTGTTCTTGTTATTCAAAGTACTGCTCCTTCGTTTATGTTCAAGGTACTGCTCTCTCATTGAATATGCTGTCTCGAAAGTACTGCTCTTAAACCAAAGTACTGCTACTAGTTATTGAAGGTACTGCTACATTGGAGATTCAACGTACTGCAATTCCCAAAGTACTGTTGTTCCAACATACTGCTCGTATATATGAAAGTACTGCTCGTCTCTCTCAAAGTACTGCTGCGTGAAGATGCAGTTTGAAATTTCAAGGTACTGATGTTTGTTTATCAAAGTACTGCTACGTTTGGAATTAAAGTACTGCTTGGATATTCAAGGTACTGCTCCATGTCTTATTGAAAGTACTGTTCTATTGCTATCCAACAAGGTACTGCTCGCACTGCTACGCTTATTTTTCCAAAGTACTGTTGTATGATTCAAAGTACTGCTCTCTCTAACGTACTGCACTATTCAAAGTACTGCTGTGTTTTGAATGATTTATGGAGACATGTAAGAGTTTTATGGTTCAATATCTTATATATTCATGGTTGTACCAAAGCCGGTCCGGGCGTTACTGTTCTTGTTATTCAAAAGTTAAGTGCAGTGCGCGCGAAGTCCTGTTTAATGTGTCAAGGTACGGGTCTGATCTCATCAATTGAAATATTGCATCTGTCTGCGAACAGAGTATACTGTCCTCTTGTATACTCAATTATAGTACTGTTTCGGTAGCTATTATTCTTCACAATTCTTATTCGATGATTACCTATATAAGGGAGAATTTTTTTTTAGATATGATAGATTATTTGCAGTTTTTTTTTATGTTGTTTGTCATTCTTTATTTATACTTCATTTAAGAAGTTCGTATCACATTTGTTTATTTTATATCCATTAAAGGAAGGCAAAATTTTTAATTATAAGACATGAAACAATGGTTTTGATTATTATATGTTTCATGAAAGTTATTTTGTAATATCTTTGTTAGGATTTATTGGGTATTTTACAAATCGTTTTTTGTATTTTATTTGATCTATATTATTATCTTTTATCATATTGCTTCAATGGCAATTATTAATTTTTTGAAGTATTTTATTAATATGCATAATGAAGATTCACAAGCTTGTGGTAGTATAATGCAAAATATTTATTCCTTTATAGAAGTTACAGAAGATATTGTTTTACTGCTAGGGCATAAGTTTGTAACCCTAGATCTCATTGTTATTGAATGGTATCATGCTTATACAAGTTAGTGAATGTAACTGATAGGCACTGCACGTATATCCGCGAATTATTGTACCGTTGTGTTATCCAAAACATAAACACTGCTACCGACCACACCAAAAACATACCACTATATATGAATTAGTTACACTTCTCGATACTCTCTTAATTAGTATAAGTCTTTGCGTGAGATTAGTCTTGCATGTTGAAAGTTCAAACCCTATTNTTCCACATATTATTAGTTAGTTAGTTCATAGCTTCAAGGTTGTAAAACCCTATCACTATTAAGAGTGATCGTATTAATAATATTGAGGCTTGGTTTGATATTATTATTGTGTTTTGATATTCTTATTGTTCGTGTTGCTTATTAGCTAGCTGGAGTAGGATTCCGCATACTCATAAAGTACAGGTAGATTCCACTTAGGCAGCTTAGCGATTATCCGAAGTTGGCTAACCTTTATAGTTAAGTTAAAGATCATACTACAACAACCGTCTACTAATGGGATAATACACAACCACCCACTCCCAATGATTATACTTCCACAGATGGTTCTCAGACATCTGGAGGAGATGACGGAGCTGATGCAGTTACACCTGATGAAGAAGAGGTTCTGGATAATTATGCCTTGACAAGAGAGTTGAAGAGGTTGAAGAAAGCTTATGATGTTCAAGCTACTGCTATGGAAATTCTTCAACAGAAGTATAAGGATTTGAAGAAATTAGTTAAGTCTCTCATTTCACAACATCCAGAAGGTCTCCAGAAGTTTAAGTCTAAGAGGAGGAGGCTAAGAAAGCTATCTTCATTCACATTGGGGAGGAATAAGGAAGATGTGAATTTGAATGAAGATGCTGTTTTTGAAGATACTGTTAATGAAAATACAGTTCTGAATCACAAGACTGTGGATGAAAAGACTGCTGAGACTGTGGATGAAAAGGCTGCTGATCAAAGTACTGATGCTGTTAATCAAGATGCTATTAATACTGGTTTAAATATTCCACAGACACCACTTGAAGAACAAATTCCTCATCAAGATACTGTTGAAAGAAAGAGTGATGAGACTGAGCAAATAAATCTTCAAGAAGCTGATATTCAAGTCAGAAGTGGTGATACAGAAGAATTGGACTTGGAAGGTACTAATGTTGGTCTTGCTCAAGATACTGCTCAAGGTACTGTGAGGCAGTCTCTCATTACACCAAGGACCTTAAATTTTGAAGAAGATGTGGGTCCATCCAATCCAGTTCAGGAAGAAGAAGAGAAAATAAAGCCCACTAACAGTGATGAAGAAACAATAGCTCAGATTATGATGAGTATATCCAGACCTACAGGCATTGTTATTCAAGAAGTTGAACAGACTCAAGATCTGCAATCTTCTCCTCAGTCTACTCAAGAAGTTGATCTTAAAGACAAAGGAAAAGGAATCTTGGTAGAACCAGAGAAAAGGAAGAAGAAGAAGGAATTCACTTTAGCACAAATAAGGGCTATTCAAGAAGCTAAAGGTGAAGAAGCTGCTAAAAAGTTACAAGCAGAACTTGATGCTCAGTTTGTAAAAGAAAGTGAAATTGTTGTTCAACCAAGAAGGCCAATGACAAAAGCCCAAGAAAGAAATTTTTATATGAGCTATTTGAAAGGTCGTGGATACAAAGGTTTACAGAAATTAAAGTATCAAGAAATGAAGGATTTATATAATGCTGTCAGAGAAGAATATCAAAGACAAATAGCTGGCATTATTGGTTATGATACTGAAGAAGGAAAACAGATGATGGAAGCTGGTAATAAAAGGAAAAGAATAACAACTAAATCACAGTCATCAAAGAAGTCTAAGTCTGAAGTGGAATTAAGAGCAAACACAATTGATGAACTGAGGAATTACCTAAGAGTTGTTGATTTTGAGCTTCCTAAGTCAAAAGAAGTTACTGCTACAAAGGCTAAGATATCAGATTTGGAGGTTATTGAATCTGAAAAAGATGGAGATTATTTTGTTTTCCATAGAGAAGATGACAGCTTCAGAGCATTTAATTTGTTGGTAGATGTATTGCACCTTATAGACAGAGAAGATTTGTTTTATCTACATCAACAGATTCAAGCTCATTTTGAACACATTCCACTCAAAGGAACTGGTGTAGTGTTGCTGGGAGATCTTACAACAATGTGGGAAACAGAAGAGACAAGCACAGCTGATGTTTGGAAGAATCAAGAACTCTGGGAGATTCAAAGTTAGAGATTCTTTGCAAATGCTGGTGTACATGTCTTAGAATTGGAAGATGGTACTATGATTCATATGCTAGCAGAAAGGAGATATCCTCTTACAAGATATTTGATGATGAGGATGCTGGATCATGGTATGGAAGTAGAGCAAGAGGATGAAACTGCTCTAATGGTGATAAATTTGTTCATCAATTGGACAATTTTGAATGATGATGATTAATAAATACTGGTATGATCTTAATTGTTTAAAATCTTTTGAATAAACAAGTACTTTATTCAAAGTACTGCTGATCAAAAAGTACTTTCACAAAGTACTGCTTGCAGCCTAAAACCAGTAAAGTTTTTTTTGAAATAACAATTTTTGTCATGTGCATAATACTTTTTGAAGCACAAATGTTTACAGCAACAAATTGTTTTTGGAGATGAACATGGTGTTAGTACTTGTGCAACACAATAAATGGTATTCAACTCACCATGTTTAACAGACAAGAAAGAGTTTGATTCATCATGAGGGTACGACACTGATGTGATAATCAAATCCGTTTTTAGTTGACAATTTACTAAAAATTGTATGGTTTTCAACTCACCATATCTGTGATAAGTGAAGAGTTGACTAGCCCACAAGAAAATGGCTTGTGGTAAAGGTTGTGGAAAATCCATTCATATGGTAATTAGTTCACCATGGTACTTGTACTAAAAGAACTAGCTAGTCCATAAGCAAACGGCTTTTGGTAAAGACTACTCAAATCCGTTGATAGCTGATGATTTGCTAAAAATCATATGGTTATCAATGTACCATGGTTTACTTAACCTAAACATTGGCTACTCCAGAGTTAATGGCTTTGGTAAAGAGACATCAACAAAACAACGAGTATGGCTTTGGTAAAGAGACATCTCACAGGAGTTAACACACCTGGAAGTGATGAGAATAGTATGAAACTTAGCATGATTTGATGTATCTTATGTTGTTGAGTAGCTGAGAAGAAATTAAGTTGCTGTAAAGGCAAAGAATTGTTGCTGATAAAGATTGCAGATACTACATATTGATGATAACAAAACAACGAGTATGTCTTTAAAAAAAACAACCTTTCCTTGAAGATAAAGATTACAAACAGAAACTTGAAGTCAAACAAGTAGAATTTAAGTTAGGGGAGGATTGTTGGGGTGTAAATGTTGAAGTACTGCTGGACATCAAAGTACTGCTTAAGTATATAAGTCAAAGTACTGCTCAAGATCAAAGTACTGCTCGTTGAATAAAGTCAAAGTACTGCAAAGGATTAAAAGACTGACGACATGCAAAGATTAGATTAGGAATATTACGTAAATTCTAGAATATTCTAAAGTTAGAGTTAGTTTACTTGTCGTTCAAGTATTGTAAACCGACTAGGGTTTTTCTTGTGCCTATAAAAGGATCCCTAGGTCGATATTAGAGATATACGATTTTAGAGAAAAGCTAAAGTTCGATATTAGAGATATTAGAGTTGTTTGTGAGTCTGTATTCGATAAGCAGATTCAAGGTGTTAATATAATCGTTGAAGTTTGTTATTCTTCTTAGCTTTGTTAAGTAAATTCCGCATACATAAACAGAGTAATTCAGTGTTTCATT
>LBNU01031644.1:10265-77572 GCA_014162995.1 Artemisia annua | reverse complement strand
GTAAACGTGGATGTTGATCTTTCACGTTTCTCTTTTAATTAGCAACACATATAAACACAGCATTCCTATGTTTAGGTTGGTCACTTGTTTTATATTGAAAGTAGAACATGATTATGGAAAAAGATATAGTTTTCTACATATATAATCAGTTAAAGCCAAAGAATAATATAAATTAATTTGATAAATGAATAGAAGTTTATTTCCATTTTCACCATACGAAATCTTGGAAATAGTTGTACTGGAAGGTCTTTTACTTTACGGCTATTATCTAGACCTCAATCTTCTTCCTCGATAGAGGATATCAAAATACAGTTATGCATAACCACAGATTTCAGTTAGATAATATTACGATCAAATTTACAATTCAGTTTTTAAGGCGAATAATTCCTCGATTAATTTATTAACCATACCTTACATCACAATTTTCCGACCTTCATTTAGTTCTGAAACAGCAACAAACCAATGAGGTAATCTATTCTCCTTATATATCTCTTTAGTGAGGTGCTCAACAATTTTATCTAAGATAAGTCACTGTAAGAAGAAATACTCTCAGATGTGCTAAATGCTATACCCAAGGAGTTAGGGACTAATTACTAGTTTATATAGACAGGAGAATAACTCACCCCACAGTGAAAGATTAGATTGATAATGCCAGGATTTTATTTAACACCAGTAAACTTCTCCCTTTCCTTGACTCGAATACAAAAGAACTGGTTTAGATTAGTGCAGTAGGAGGGAAACTTATTCATCGCACCGTTTTTGCTATTCGGAAATACTGCCCGCCCTAATAGGAGTGCCAGATAGGAGACATGGGATTTTGAACCTACAAAGAAAAAGGTTTAGGGTTGGCAAATTCAGCATGCTCCCGCTAAGGAATATTACTCCCTAAAGCTCGGAGTGATCAAGAGATGATGTCATGGATTGATGAAACCTACAAAAAGAGAGGATTTATTGCCGCATAAAACAGTATAGACACATCGTTGTAGAAGCCTAATGATGGGCAACTCTCATAACTCCCCCATTGGAATGTTACTCCCCTAACTCGCGAGTATCAAGGAAGGGAGATCATGAAGTGTATTTCCTAACAAAGAAGGTTAGAGTGTCAAAAATACAAGAGATAATAACCATTCTAACCAAAACAGTACCCAAAACAAGGTGATACGTGCAATCACAATACTTCTAGTGGTCCTTAAACAAACGGCTATCTCCCATAGTAGAGATGAAATTCATTCACGTAAAATTTTGACTTCAAAGGGTTCAAAGCCAAGAAAGGCTGATTAATACATCAACTGATTAGAGGACCTTTTAATGGAAAAAAAAGCAACGAAATACAAGAAACTTAAGAAGGGTATTAAAGCATCCTTAAACAATTCTTTCGGAGAAGGATAACATACCACTCTTCACTTAAATTGAGCATTTTATTCTTTTTCAACAGGGGTAACATTATAAACACAGAACCGCTCGCTCATAGAGGAGAGAACGTTTGTATCTGAGCTCTTCACAACCACCAATAGGAAACCGCACACCTCAAACAACGTTTCTTTTCCTTTTCAAACAACTTACCTTTTATTTTTTTGTAAGTTTCTCATTAATGGGTGAAGATGGATTGTTCTTTGAATATTATATTTTATCTTCTTATTTTCTTTCATTTTCGTTATTTTATAAATAGTAATATTATCACCTCATTATCTTCTTTGGTACCCTTAATTCAAAATTTCTTGGAAAGAATTCATTCTACTAATTTTAAGCTTTTTGTACATATAAGTTTGTTATTTGCCTATACCCTTTTTTGGGGTTACATTTAATATCGTTCTAGTTTAACCGAACCTTCTTTTTAGAAAATAGATCATGGCTCCCTCCTGGAACTCGGATGTATTGTAGGTAATTCAAGGTTTTATAGATTTGCATCATTAGTTGTCCCCTTTTCACAACATTTCTATACTTTTTATGCGCAATTAACTCTCTTTTGTTAATTTCATGGAATCGATTAATTCATCTTGATACAGAGTAGATTGAATATTACTAGGTTATCATTTGGATTCACAACTAATTTTTCTTTTGGGGTAATTTCAAACAGATTTCCATATCTACATCCTAGTTAGGTAGTATAGATGGTCCAATTTTATACTGGCATCTGCCAAGTCGTTACGCTGACTCTCTTTTTGTTTCGACAAAAAAGGGGTAGAAGGTTGAAACTGTTTTCATTATCTTTAACTTTTATCACTTATTCACTTCGTAGAAATAGCGAATGTATATTTTGGGTAGATAACTGTGCCGAGGAACTTAACACTTGGTGAGTACAAATCAAATTAAGGGTAGTGGCACTTGTGTCTTTCTTTACATACCTCATAAAAATATTTTATCCCATCATATGTGTTTATCGAATTTATTAGCATATCTATTTTCCTACAACAAGAAAGGGGAGCATTGGTTTTGTACAAGTATTCGTCCCTATAGACATAAATACGTTATTTTCTTGAGGCTATTTTATGGGCGATCATTTGTGCCTAACGTTGTGTTAATGACAAGTGACAAACTTTAGTTTTGAGAGCGTGAGTAAACCATATAGTAACATAGTCCTAACTTTGCGTTTTCATTGGAGATTGCTCTGTTATAAGCCGCGTCTAACAGCACCACCCTTTGACTTATCCCCATCACATCAGGCATCGTACCAGTTTGACACTTTAAATCATCAACCATCAAGAGACTTTATGAATATAATATTAAGTCTTTTGCTCATTCATAGAAATGATTGTATAATGTAGGATTAAATCACCATTTAGTAAGAACATCAAATAATTTAGTATTCTTACCCTATAACGCAGCTATAGTATTGCGATTCGCTTAACATACATGTGAGCGGTAAAAATGTGAAAATAAGATTAAAGACAATTTGAAAACAAGTTTGGAAGACCAGAAAAGATACGCTTAAATAGTTGAGTGTGACCTTGTGCTCAATAAATAGTCTTTATCCATAAAAGAAAAGTGTCCATCGCATCAATGGGGCACTTAAGTAGAGTTTGTGCGTTATGACATTCTTTGGTTTACACAAATTTGAATATTCTCATTGGAGTCAATGCATATAATTAGATTGATGTACCTTATTATCTTGGAGATTTACTGTGTGCAAGTTTTGGACATGCAGTTCTGGCGGAACCCTGGGCGGAACACGGGCGGAACCTTCTGAGGCGCCGTGTCCGCCAGAGCTGACACTGGTTTAATAAATACCGAAACAACTTCAAGAAATCCTCATCACTATTAGCTATATCCATGATCACATATCCTCGCATCTACTCAGTAATTTTTGACTTGTGTGCTTCTCTAATAGCAAGGAGTACAAGTCATCAAAGAAGTTACAAGTTTCACTCATAAATGAGACTTGTGTACTCTTTGTTGTGTAAGACTTCGGTAGTTTATAGTAGTTTGACATGTGTAAAGTGATCGTTTGTATTTTTAGGCCTTGATCAAAAACTGTGTATGGGTTTAGGTAGGAGTGGTTTAACGCGTGTAAGAATCGACATCTAGCTTAGGTAGGAAAATGTGTAACGACGAGGGAATGTTGTACCCGGTAAAGAACTCGACATCTAGCCGAGTGTCGGTGTAAAAGAATTAGGCGACGATAGGTTGGTCTACCTCGAACAGAACTTGTATCTTAACTTGTACCGAAGAAGTGTAGTCGACGATGTTAAAGGTTCTCCACCAAGAAGAGTTTGCTGACTAGTGAAAGAAACTGAGTTGGATACGTCGGGATGGAAACGTAGGGCAAGGAAAATAGAGTTTCTTGGTACCGACCACGAGAGAATACTTTGCATGCGGTTGATCGGTCTTTCTTTATTCTTCTGCTACGTTTATCTTTGGTTATCATCTTTGATAGTTCTTTTATATAGTAATAGTAATAAAAGAACATAGTTTCGATAACTTTAATTATACGAAAGTTTTAAAAGAAATTACATTAACTTAAAAAGCGGTAAACTATTCAACCCCCCTTGTAGTTTTCCACAAAATAAATAATTTATTAATTAAAATTAAGTAATTCGGGTTATTTGGTTTGGTTTAATCAAATTTGAATTCGGTTTAACCAAGAAAAAATTTAACCGAAATAACCGAACAACACGATAACCGAACCGATGAACACCCCTATAGGTTTGTATGTGAAATATTTAAATGTTTAATAATTTGTGTTATTCGGTTCGGTTTAATCAAATTTGAATTAGGTTCGGTTTCGGTTTAATCCAGAAAAGAACCGAACATAATAAACCGAACAACTTGATAACCGAACCAATGAACACCCCTACAGGTTTGTATGTGAAAATATTTAAATGTTAAATAATAAAAATCATAAAAACGTGAATCTGTTGCATTACAACTATTTGATGATCTATTTGATGAAAACGTGAATGATGATGTCGAGCTGACATGATAACAATAGATCTAATAGATATAATGATCATTAAATCTAGTCTTGTTTTATAACGAGCGGCAGTAACCCGCCGCGTTGCGGCAGGGCATTTACAAAAGTTTCTATTGTAATATGATACTTGATAGTTATGTGAAACCTAGTGGTTATATTAGTTCATTGGATACTCCGTAATTTGTTAGAATAATAAATTCCCCATGTTTCACAAATTTGAAAATATTAAACATGATGCAAGAAGGTTGGCCATCGTTTTGTTCTTTTATGTTGTGGATGGATACTTTTTTTCGTAATTGGCTCACATATTTCTGTTACGATGTGGATGGATAGAAGATGCATGACATTAGTATTAAGCATGACACGTGTTAGTGTGTAAGTTCAAACAAAAAATGGCTAGACATGGGCCTGAAAGCCTACATGACGCTCGAATGTTGGGCTCCTCTGCATGGGTTTGTCACAGAAAATATTACGTATTTTACTACAGGTCGTTGTGCCATGTTATATATACAAGCAGGTTGGCGGCAGCCGCGTTGCGATTGAGAATTTTTTCAAACGTGTTTTAAATTGTAACCCATTTGCTTGAGCTGTGTCTCCGAGGCCGAGTGAAAAAAAACACTATCTTTTTTGTTTAAACATTTCTGTGTATGTAAAGCTAACACAAAGTTTAAACTTATTTGATAGATTAAGGGTTAATTTTGAAAGTTCAGTTAATTTAAAAACTATATATATATGCATTCAACTTAAACATTTTTTATAAAATCGTACGCATGTCAAAATCATATCTATTGGACTTATTTTGTACGTATCGAGAGACCTTTTTGCTGGTATTTTTTTGTTCAAGAAATCGCGAATTATCTGTTATGTACTTGGTAAACAAAGTTTGTTGTATAAAAAGTCGTAAATAGTAAGATTACAGAATAAAGAATATGGATATTCTATCAAGATCCTATATACACGGTATTAAACAATTAACAAATCGCACAAAAAAACATAATACGCCTGCCCCAAAATCGACATCGTAATGTTTAAGTTACTAGCATCATGTTACAATGTTAACACTTAAAGTCATTACACTTGTGCATCACGCACATTTACATGTACATTACTAAATATAGCGTAACACGTAGGGCATGTCGGCAAAACTTTACGCTATAGTGACTTGTACATTCATATTGGTAAAAAGTGTAGGGAGACAAATCGCACACGGCTTACGCTAGCTAGCAAGTAGCAGACGCAAATGGCGAATTTCGTAACGTCCAAGGAATTATTTAATATTAATAGTTATGAAATAAATTGTAGTAAGATAATAAATTTAAAATCTGTGGATTTAATAAATAGCCAAAAACAACCCGTGTATCTCGGAGAAGTAGTTACTATTAAGGTTAAAAAAAAAAATTATCATTATCATCTTCATCAATCCGTCGTCGTTCTCTTCTTCTTCTTTGTCCTCTCTTCTTTCTGGTAATTTGTCTTTTCTTGTTTGTTTTGAAATGCATGTGTTTATGTTTTTGATGTTTTGTTTCATAAACCTTGAATAACTAGATGTATTAACATATGTGTTTGTGTGTTAGTTTCATATAAACCTTAAACGTTTTTTTTTTTTTTTTTTTTTTTTTTTTTTTTTTTTGTTGTTAATTGGTTATTATGTGGTGGTCAAGTTGCTAATGGTGTTAAATAACTATATGAAGTGGCCACGCCATCCTCCTTTAAGAGGAAGGCTTTACCCTGTCCGAGTCTGTGTGGCCTTTCGGTCGAACCCGTGGATTGGTCGGCCTAAAGGGCGGAACTCGGAAACCATGATTTACGCATAAAAATAAATAAATAAATAAAAGTTGCTAGTGGTGTTAAATAACTAAGTGAACAATATTGAGATGAAGTGTTGAGGTATCACTTATATACATTTTATGACATAATAGCATTTTTTCAAAAAAATATGTATGTGATACAAGAATGAGTAATTACATATTGTGAAAGATTGTTGATTCTTTTTTATGGGTTTTGGTTGGCTATGTAAATGTTATGTTAACTGTGTATATGTTAGAAAACCATAGTTTTTGTTTTTAGTGGTTTTGATTAGATGTTACAGTAGATATATGTTTTTGTAGTTAGATCAGTGTATGAAATATACTGTTTGGTATAGCGGATGTAATTTCTTGATATTTCTTAATGGTTTCCACAATGAAATGACGATTACAGTTCCCAATTAGTATTCTCCTTACTCGTACAAGTGGTACTTTATTTACCCTTTCAATTGGTCTATGTGAGTGTCTTGATTTCATGTTACTATAATCTAGAAGTGGCAAAATAGGGGGGTCGCGTAGGGTAATGGGCCTAGATGGGTTCTGTCTAAACGAGTCTGGGTCTAGATGGGTCTTCTAGAAACATGGGTTTAAATAGGTCTTATAGAAACATGGGTCCAAATAGGTCTTCTGGAAACATGGGTCCAAATGGGTCTTTTAGAAAACGGGTCCGGGTCTAGATTGGGAGCGGTCATTTTCAAATTTATTTGTTTTTTTGGAGTTAAATATGAGAAAAGTGAAAAAAGTAAACAATTTTTTTTGACCCATTAGACCCGTTGAGTGGTGTTATATAATTGCACTTTTTTGAACGAAATTTTTTAACACCCTACACTACCTATTTCACAAATGCCTCTGGCGAGGCTTGAACCCACAACCTCTAGGTTGGTGGACAACTCACATACCACTAGACTAAAAACCTTGGGTCATCCCCTAATAGATATTTGCCAACTTCACATATGTTCAACCAATAGGTCTTAAACTGCCACCTCTACTATAATCTATGGTTGTTAGTTATGGTCATTATCTCACCTATTAATATGTTTCATTTATGGTTGTTAGTTATGGTTGTTATCACCTATGGTTGTTAGTTATGGTCATTATCTCACCTATTAATATGTTTCATTTATGGTTGTTAGTTATGGTCATTTAATAGGTGGTTGTTAGAAACTTAGAATGTAAGTAATTGAGATATTATTAGTTAAATTGTAAGTCATCCTGATAATTTTAGTTTATGTTGATGTTGCAGAAATGGCATCAAGTGCTAATGAAGGGATATATCCTCTGCATCGCTCTAAAACCATTCATTTGGTATGTTTTCATACTTTTATTGTTCGATCCCCTGCTCTCATTTATCTATGTTGATTGATGAATGATAGTAACGTGGTGGTGTAAATGGTTAGTAGGTGAGGCATGCTCAAGGGGTTCACAATGTAGAAGGAGAGAAGGACCACAGTGCATACATGTCTGAAGAACTTTTTGATGCACATCTTACCCCTCTTGGTTGGCAACAGGTAATGTAGCAAACTTTCTAGGCGATCACAATAACAGCACTATGCATTACATTCTGGTAGTATTTTCACGTAACTATAACATCATCAATTAAAGCACTTTATGAACTATTTAATGACATAGCGATTGATGAAACTAAGTCTGGAGTCAATTTAAATGCTATGATACTGATTACATCATCTACTTGTAACATATGATGCTCAAACTTATGGTGGTTAAATGGACGGGTTGGGTAACGGGTGAAAACAGGTACATGTTAAATGGAAACCTTTTTGTCTTGTCAAATATGATTGTACTCTTTTATTAGTTTGATATTTACAATTTTGGATTTGACATGTTAGGGATAAACCATAACCCACATCTACCAATTCATTAGTAAATGGGCTGAAATTGCCACTTCTACTCAAACAATGTCTTTTTTGAGTGCATCTCTTATAAGGTCTTATAGTCGAGGATCTTATGTATTATGGAGCTTGTGCTCTAATTTGGAAGGCTCTGAACAAGTGTTAGTATGTTTGTAAATCTTGTGAACATCTGTTTTTAAAGGAAACACTTTATAAATAAATTAAACTATTAGTGAATGAGATTCTGTCCATTCAACTGAAATACTAATTAGGAATTATGCAGCACGTGGTATACGGGTCTGATAATATACTGAATGAAAACTACATTATCAAGTTTATCTAGCGAGATAACTTACACCACAATGAAAGGCTTATTTAAGGCATGAGAAAAACATCATGTAAATATTGCTATTTTTCAGGCAGACACATATATGTAAACTAAATCGTTCAATCACAATGTTTATCATGTTCATTGACCCTTGCAACTTCATCGGTAAGTGCTCTATTGACATAGATATATCCAACAGGTAGATAATCTTCGGAAGCATGTTCATGCATCTGGTATATCCAAAAGTGTTGAATTGGTTGTCGTTTCACCTTTGCTCAGGTACTTTCTCCCTATCACTTTTTACTCATTCTAATGAGAATACAGTTTAATGTTTATACGAATAAAATGAATCAATTTTATATCTTTGATATATTACTGACTTCAATTATAAATTGTTATACATGTAGGACCATGCAAACGGCAGTTGGTGCTTTTGGAGGTGAAGGTTCTGCTGCTGGGGGTGATGTGCCTCCACTAATGGCTGAAAATACAGGTGAAAGTAACCGTCCTGCAATTTCAAGCCAAAATTGTGCTCCGTTCATTGCTGTGGAGCTTTGTCGAGAACATCTGGTACATCATATTTTATCTAGTAAAAATATATAAGAAACAATAGGTGGTTCACTAAATTTAAATGAATGGTGGAAATCCAATGGAGGGTCATAGATTTGGGTTAGTTTGTCTATGCTGTATTTGAAGAATTGCAATAATGTACTGAAGTGAAAATATTTGGAAAAGATATGTTAGAAAATAGAACTGTCACCGAAATATGTAAAAGTGGGTCAATTTCAGACATATTCTCATACATTATGGGTCAAAGTGGTAAACTATTATAGTTTAGCTAAAAAGTGAATGGGTCATACTGGCTAAACATTGGATCATAATTGACAACCACCTAAGTTTCTTTAATTAACAAGTTGGATCATAATTCAAGGGTAGGTTCTGTAATTATATTGTGTGCCTTATTGATTTGACTACTAAAATAAATATATTTGAAGGTCATTTATATTGTTGAACTCATTTTAATGTAACTGATGTAGGGTGTTCATCCATGCGATAGGAGGAGAACTGTAACTGAATACAAACCCATGTTCCCAGCAATTGATTTTTCTTTGGTAAGCTTAAAAAAATCTTACATATGTTTAGAAGTTTCTTAAATCATAAATGCATCGTCTTTACTTATATAATATAATCCATTATAAGGAAGCGAAATAGTATACTAGTTTGCCTGCTAAAAATGTGTGTTTCGTTTCATTATTCAGATTGAAAATGATGGCGATGTCTTATGGACGTCTGATACTAGAGAAAAGAATGAAGAAGTTGCTGCAAGGGGGATGGAGTTCATGAAATGGTGACTCCTTATTCTACATCTTTTTTAAATATCATTAGTCATATGGAAATACATGCCTGGCATGACGTGGGTGTTTTAATTAGCATTTTGAATTTGATCATGTGATTTCAGTAATATAAATTGGATTATTAGTTGTACTAAAACGGCATACTTAAGATTGTGAATAACACTTTCAAGTTGTAAATATCAGATAGTCAACACTCTGTATCTGAAAAATTCTGCCGATCGAAAACGGAATACGACATGATATGTCCGTAATAGACAATCTTGTGAATTGGAGACCCGTTTTATGATACGGGAGTAGAATTCTTAAGGTAGGTTAAAATTGGGGTTGTTATGTATTTCATAACTATTTGACGATCAACCTTTTTTGTGGCTAATATGAAATTGGTTATTTGTCCCAACAATAAAACGTATCAGATCATCAGATTCAAAACACAAATTCAAGCACCACCTATATCAGGTTCCGATTCTTTCGACATATAATTATTTTAGATTATTCTAAATATAATGAACTTCATTATAAATAAAAACAAATTTGACCCTTTTTTCCTCTCTCACATATCATGTTTTCTCCCTCGAATGATGCAGGTTATTTACACGGGAAGAGAATGAGATTGCAGTTGTGACACATAGTGGTTTCTTGTTTCATACACTTGCTGCATACGGAGATGATTGTCATCCAACACTCAAGAAGGAAATGTCCAAACAGTATGTCGTTTCATCCATCTCATTATAGTTAGAACTATAGTCTTTAAATGTGGAAAACTACATTAGCCAGTCTACGACTCTGGTTAGCATGTAGACTGTAGTTATGGGAGCTGTATATATCAGAATTAACCCTTTTACACTAGCTGACAACTGGTTCTTAACTCTCTTTGTTGCGATTGTGTTGTACTCAGCTTCAAGAACTGTGAACTTCGTTCAATGGTCATTGTTGATAGAAGGTGAGCATATCACTCTAATCTCTAAATTTCTATTCATGGATGGTTTTATTGTATGTCTATCTCTAAATGGGTGAAATAGGTCAAAAGGTGCCCACCTTCATTTCAATGCACAAAACCTTAAAAAATATTATTAACTGAAATAAATTACTTTTTGTATAATGGGGTCAAAAACAAGTAAAACTTTCAAAATGCAAGTGTTCCGGGCCAACCCAGCTCGGTGCACCTTGAGTACGGTTTTGAAAAAAATACTCACCGGTCATTATGTATTATTGCAGCATGATAGGTTCAAGCACTTCAAAAACCGATTTTGCTGGGAAAATTCCAAGTGGTGCTGACGTCCCGAGCGCTGTTTAGTAGGGAATTATGTGCTCCTTATACCTTTCTCTTTATGAAATTCAACCAAAGAAGCTGCATTTGATATTATTTTTTCTAATTTCCAGATGGAAATTAGACAATTGATGCTAGACATGACTATATCGGATCATAAACCATAAATAATAGTAGCAAATTACTTTTCACACAACATAACTATGTGCTGTGAAAGCTGCTGCTTATCTTATACATTTCTAGATAGTAATAGTTACTCTACTATTTTTATACATTAATATTGCAGAGTTAAAACTAGAGGGGTTTCTCAACCCAGTCATATGAAAATGGGTTAAATATGGTTTCATTTTTATTACAGCTAATGGGCTAAAATGGGTTAAAATGCCTATAAGCATTGTCAAGACAAATAAGAGATCCTAACTTTCAACTCTAGAACAAAAATTTGGTAAACTTGTTGACCTATATTTTCTATTTGTCAAACTAGACCAATCAATATTATATTGTTGCTTTTTATCAAAAATCCTAAAATTTCCAATCAACCATATATCTCGATCAATGTATATAATACTCGATCTTAATATATTAAGTGTTTCCCAAGACAAACTAGATTCCAAGCTTGCCGGAGGTCTTCCTAGAAAGCAGTCTCTTTACCTAGGTAGTGGTGTGACTATCTACATCTTACCTCTCAATATCTCACTATGACGAGATTTGGTATTGTTGTTTTCTAGACTAGATCCCAGACACCGTAGATAGCGTTAATTTCATACGAGTGCAATTTTTGTTGTGCGATATGGAACTTTAAATGCATATAAGCATATGTATTGCAATTTAGTATTCTTCGACAATAACCATAATCTATCGCATCCATCATAGAAATATATGATTCATACCTTTTATTTATATCATTTGTTCTTTGATCACATTTTGCAACTAGTAAGTGGCATACATGATACATTAACAAGCTCTTGTTTGATGTTCCTATTCCTATGAAGTACATGGACCAGTTTCCATGATAATTATACACCTTATTTTGAACCACAACCACCACCTCCAAGACAACCACCACTACAACTGGCACGGCATCCACCACAACCACCTCCACAACCGCCACTACCACTACATGCTCCGCCCTTTGTCCATACACTTGCTGTGATAAACCCTGTGTTGCAGATGCCATTACATTTTCGTTCTCCACATCTCAGAGCCATGTGCTGCACTGGACTCGGTTGTGTCGTGGTGATAACTATACCCAAAGTAATAGGCAAAGACATATCTACATTGTAGAATTGTTAAACAACAAAAGTTTTTGTTAATCATCCATTTTTTGTACTTGAATAAAACTTTATAGCATATAATAAGTTACGAGATCAAAGGTCATTTCAAGCAACTTATAAAAGGTTCAAACTGAATTCATACTATTTATTTGAAAACAGAATATGAAAGATGTTTTCTATTGTAAAGTAATCATCTTATTCACGAAAATTCCCAACATAAATTCTTAATTGCAACTAAGTGATTTTGAACCGGCGTGAAATTGCAAGTTCAAGATTTCTTTAAAAAAGTGAATTCATACTATGCGATAACTTTAAAAAAGTAATCACTCGTTATAAATTCCTAGAGTAAAATACCTGAATCAAACTCTAACCATTTTGGAGTAGGAAATTTCGAGTCCAATTCCAACACCGATATTGAGCAAGTTCCAAACGATTTTGATGAATCATCGACAAGCTCAAAGAGAAACTCGCCCTTGGGTTCACATTGGAACATAACAGCTTGTGTTTCTTCAGTCTCCTTGCAAATGCTAAAATAGCTCTTACCCTTGAATAGCATATCATTTTGCATCTTACTGACAGATAGTACAAGTTTGCCTTTGTGATTGCTGGATAAGTTTCTTAGCTCTATGATCTCCACCAGAATCTGAAAACGATTAAGGTGACAAATGATCGGTATGGTCAGGTCGGGTAATGGTTGCAACAGTTTGGGATCATAACAATTTTTCATATAAATGGACTGAAATTTTCCCTGTTTGCTGAATATGTATATTTCATGACGGTATAACTATTGCTGTATTAAAAGCAAAGTTACTTCAGTAATTTATTGCGATAACATCCAATCATTGAAAATTTAACCGAACTTTTATGTGATGACGTTCTAATTGAGAATTTTGAAAAGCATACCTCCATGAACATGATATTGGATGACTGATTTGGAATACTGTGATGGCTTTGACCTTGGACAGGGCCGATATATCTATACATGGCTCCTGCCCTCCAATACCTAGATGAAGAAAACATCTCTTTCCACTGCTTAGTGGTTGTACTAAACCCAACATCCAATTTCTGACCCTTTGTTCTATCTGAATCTGTGTCATCATGACCGAGTACCTTTCCTAGTAAACTCACCGTATCATTGAAGTAAGAAAGTGGATGTAGCTGATGAGTATGCCACATTAAGTCGATATCATAAGTTGGAACACAAAAGTTCTTGGATTTCATCTCCATGTTTCTCCTAATCATGTGTAGAAATCCCTTGTATCTTTCAACTGCTCCCTCAAGAAAGATATCGTCTTTCATGAACGTTCTTGATACCTATTTTAGATTACGTTAGCCAAAACAGTTAGCTATATAGAGGCCACATTGGTTTGTGTTCTAAAGATTGCAGTATAAACTTGAATTATCTAACCTGGTAATAAAATGAACTTTGTCTATTGACTGCAGAAACTAAATCATATTTGGTGCTTGGTGAAGCCATCAGTTTGTTTTTAGTATCATTATCGTCAAAGCAGTCATCCATGTCGAGTTCATAAGGTTCTTCTGGATACATAGTGTTCCATAACACTTCGGTTTTTTTCTTAGAAGTCCCATCAACCGAAGATATAACCACGCCACACGGGTCAATGATTAATCCAAACAGTTCCTTACAATCAGACATGTACCGAACCTTGAAAATGATGAAACTGAGTTAGTGATATTGTTTAAACATGATGTCTAAAAGTATGCTTATAAACACTCATGGATATCCATATGTTATGTAAGTGTTGCAAATGTATCCCTTACAAATTAGTGAAAATATAAGGAAAATATGTACACACTATTCGGTAACATTTGTGGCTAATATTACCCCTATTATTTTATTATTCAAAACTTTATATACAGATTTATCAATATCTGATAAGAAATATAAATATGTATATCCAGTTTGATATGTAATAGCAAGTCGTACGAACACAACTGTGTTAGCGTATGTATGCTTTGAGTTTTGTATAAGCTTACCGGATTAAGCCTGTGACAATGCCAGATCCATTCACAATCTAGTGGCACCACTAACTGCCATTCACAGACCTTAGACCGGCTATGCTTTGCTAGTAAAGGAAGCCAGCAATATTTATACCTGTAGCGAGTAAATCAGCAAATTTATTACTACTGATTTATGACCAAAATATTACTGCTGATTTATGACCAAAATAGTTAAAATAATTCTTACTAATGATTAATTTTGGGTTATATTTAATCACAATAGACCATAAGGATAGAACCCAAAAAAGAAGTCAAACTGGTCGACTTCATTGACCGTGTTGATATTTGGATTGAGATTTTTTCACAAGTTCAGCGTATACAAGTAAAATCTTTAAATATTTGTATTAAATCAATCAGACAATATTTCTTTTCTTTTTTTATTTTTTTTTAACCTTTAATTATTTAGAAATTTGATAAAAATGGATCAAAATGTGTTGGTTCATGGTTCAACCCAACCCGCCCTGACCCTTTTTGACCAACCCCTAAATATACCAGTTTGATAAAAATGCACCTCTACATCAACTTGTCTCGTTCGCACATTTCTAGCTAGATATACCTGAAAATAGCTCGTTCTAAAGCACGTCCATCGTATAATTTGCCATTGTCATCAACGGCCTGAAGAAATTTCAAATGTTTCTTCGTTGCGGTAATGAGGTCAGTGCTTATGACAATATTTTGAGCTTTAACCCATTCTATATCTTCTTGTTTCTCCATGGCACTGTATATGGTATGTGAAACTGAAAAATGCAATGACCTTTTATAATGCAAGAAATGTAACATTTGTTTCATGGTGTCATACTTTATGTGTTTTGCCACTAAATGAGAACATTTCAAGATAACGTATTTGGTCATGAATGCAGGCTTTCAGTTAACTGTTTACAGAATTCGCGGTCATGCATATATCGTTTTCTTTCATTATCTGGATTTTACTTCTAGGTGTTATACTCATTTCTATGTACATCAGATAAATAAAAATTTTAGGATTTCATCTTCCTATCTTTTTACACCATTAAAATAAAAAAATAAAAAATAATAAATGAAGACGTTTGATAGTACAACGAATGAATTATATATAGTTACTCTCTCTAGCAATGTGTTAAAAACACAGGAAATTTTAATCGAAAATTAAAGTAACACATTTAGTGTATACTGGTGCAGCTGTTAAAAAAAAAGTGTATACTGGTGCAATTTCCCAATATACCAATTTTTGAAACATAATGTTTAGACCACAACCATGAACTTCTAATCATTTTACTTATTAAAAAAAAAAAAAAAAAAAAAAAAAAAAAAAAAAAAAAAAAAAGAAAAAGTAAACAAATTATGAGAAAGTAAATAAAGTAAATAGTTTCTCTATCACACTATGACGTTTTGCGGGATATAAATGTAAAAGTGGCGGTACTACAATGGGGGCAGTGTGGGCAGTTGCCCCCACAAAGTTTCTAGTAGATGTTAAGACTTCTATCAATGTCGATTTTCTTCGGATGATCATGAAGTGCAATTTTTATTCTGCCCGTAAGAGAATAAATAGTATAATGGTAAGGACATTCTTTACTTTCAGTGAGATCTAATGTTCGATTTTTGTGCTACCCCAAATTTTGTTATCTAAATTTTTGTTTTCGCTTTCTCTATTCGTATTAATATCCATCAGAAAATGTAAGTATGTCCTAAATATTGTTCATATAGTTACAACTAGTTTAGGTTCTACCTAAACAAGTTCACTTTCATTCAAAGTAATGTCGTTGTCATTACATCAACAAAGGCCGAGTTAGTGACATGACCCGACTTGACATTTACTCTCAACTTTTGCTCCCTCTTAAAAGATTTTCTGGTACCGCCCGTAAAACTCCCCTTATTTTTCTACTCTTGTGAACCTTCACCTCTCCATTTATAATGGAGATAAACTGCCATCTTTGTGAGTACTTTTTCGCCTATTTCAAGTATATTTCTTTCATCTGAAGTGTTTGTAACCGCTTTTTATGTTGAATTTAGAACAATATCTAAGAGCTAGGTTGCAAGTTTTAAAACATGGAATCTGGGACTCACTGGTTTATAGTTCATGCCTAGCTATATTTTGATGATTTTTAAGGATAATCTTATAATCAGATCAACATTGTGAAAAACAAAACAATTTGGTTTATTGATAGTTTTCACTGACATTTTGTAAGCCTTTTCCTCAATAGAGTCCACCATTTGCATGATTTATTGATTCAGAATCCCCATGCGTTATGAATTTGATTTTATGGCTCATGGTTTTTCTTCAAATGATATGCAATTATTATGTACGGTATAAGAATTGTTCCGACTTTTTGCAAGTGCTAGTTCTCCTCGGATTTCTATCAGCACAGTCCCAAGAAAAAGCTGGGTTCAGATTATATGATTCGTATGTTTTTCTTGTTAGTTTTCGCAAGGATGGTAATCTACGGTGCTACGTTATGTGAACCAATATAATCTCGATATTGCTTTACAGATACATGAAGGACCAAACGTGTTCATGAGGAAGTTTGTAACCGCCAAGCGGTTAATATAGTTAAGTTAGTTATATAGAAAGTTAGTTATTTTCTGGTACATGCGAAGGGTTGTGTCGTTTGGCTCATACCTGTTAGAATAGACATGGTGTTTGGGTCATACCCATTCGCAAACTATAAGTACATGTAAGCTTGTAACGTTTATAGTTTAGACGAAATAAAAGTTATCTACTAATATCGATTGTTTGCAATTCACATTTCGACTCACACACAATTTGGGACAACACGTTATCCTTGGAAGTACTATCTTTACTTGATAAATTTGGCAAAACCAAAGTCTGCTACAATATCCTGATAACTTGTGCATGGTGTTATGATTCGTAAGTCAGTTCTGTAGAAAACAAGTAATAAGGTTTACTTTAACTTACATAAAGATCACGTAAACAAACGCAAGTCAATCCGAGTGCTGGCCAAGTTGACAACATCAAGATGGAATCAAGATGTCTCAGTTCTATCACCTTTTTGTTAGACATAACATCAATACAGATGATTAATTAAACATGGACTTTTCACAGTCTCATTAATACTCTTAAAACAGTATGCAAGTAAAGCAACTGTTTTCACTATTATATTACAGATTTAATGTCAGATACCCACATAAAGTTGAATAATTTAGTCTTTTATATATTCAAGGACCTGAGCGAAAGCGATCTCATTAGCAGGCACAAGGCCTTTTACATTAGTTCAATAACCACTTCGATATGCAAATATATTATTTCCTACTTATTCTTCTAAGAATAAAGATAAATATTTGATCTGGGACAGGATTCATTTTCAACATGACAGACCATCACTTATATCCCATTATCCTACACAAAACATTAGTTTCTGCAATCAGCGATATGTGTATGTAATAAACTGATTAAATAATCAATCTGTAACATATATTAATCAAGTATGCATTACATAATATGAATAAAGTTTGAACATAAAATCTATCATACAGAAATGATCACTAAGAGATCAGCGAACACACTGAAATGATGAAGATCTTCGAAGTAATGGCAGCAGTAAAATGGTCACGTCACCAGCTTTCACAAAAATAGGGCTCTATGGATGGGGCAACGAAGGGATAGGGAATTCCTTGGGAAACTCAGGAATCGTAGGAAACTTTGGTAATTCAGGTTTTGGAATCTCAGGAACTACAGGCTTAGGAATCTCTGGAACTGCACCCTTTGGAATCTCAGGAATTGTGGGCTTCGGAATCTCTGGCACTTCTGGCTTTGGAACATCAGGAAATGCGGGCTTGGTAATCTCGGGATGTGTGGGCTTTGGAAGCTCTGGTACTTCAGGCTTTGGAATTACAGGAACCTCGGGCTTTGGAACCTCTGAAAGTGTAGGCTTTGGAAGCTCTGGTACTTCGGGCTTTGGAATTACAGGAACCGCTGGCTTTGGAACCTTGGGAATTGTGGGCTTTGGAAGCTCAGGAACTTCAGGTTTAGGAAGTACAGGGACCTCAGGTTTAGGAACCTCAGGAAGTGTAGGCTTTGGAAGCTCTGGTACTTCAGGCTTTGGAATAACAGGAACCTCAGGCTTTGGAACCTCGAGAAGTTTCGGCTTTGGAATCTCAGGAACTTCAGGTTTAGGAAGTGATGTGTGCTATTTTACACATACTTTTGACCTTAGTTTAAGTGTGTATTAGACCAAAAACTAACGTAAAACGCAAAAGATATAGTGTTTTTGTGTTTGTGACTGTGCAGGAAAGGATATTGCATAAATGGCATGAAAACCAACCAAAAAGCCCTAAACGAGCACGAGATTTGGAAAAGAGTCAAGAAGCCGAGTCAAAGATGAAATTTACTCAAGTAAAGCCCGTGACGATGTTTTCATTACTTAAAGGCTCGTGAATATGAAAGAGATACTTAATCGAAGATTAAAGATGATTATCATGTATAAGCTTCCCAAACTCGAGCAAGTGGTCACTTTTATATCATTGAAGACTTTATGAAGACTCGTTAACATATTCCTCAAGATTACAAGGACTTAAGTTTACTTTTTAGAAGTTGTTTAGTAGTGTAATAGAAGTTTATGTGTCATTTCATAAACAATATGAGTTGAGGGGGTTAGATGTAAAAGGAATCCACCATGGATCCCTTAAATACCACCCTTAAGCTTCATTTAGAAGCTAGTCTTCATTTTAGTTTTTCATTATGTCATTTTAATTTTATGTCATTTACTTTACTTGTCATTTATTTTCTTGTCATTTAAATTTATGTCAATTTAATTTTCATGTCTTGATTTACTTATTGTCATTTTATTGCTTTAATCTTTACGAGTTCTTTCTTAATCTTTACAAGTTTTTATTAATTTCTTTGTCACCTTTGCATGTTTTTTATTTGAGTTGCATAAAAAAGCTTATGGGTTAGGGCTTGCAAAAGAAGCCGTGGCTTATTTGCTTATTTTTGAGCTTATTTTAGTGTCTTTACATTTTATTTACCAAGTTTTTATAAGTCTTATTTTCTTTTTATGAATTTTTGTCACGTTAAAAGTTTTTTTTAAAGTCCAGTATATTTTTTAGGGTTTAGTAGCGAGTATGAATTTTTTTAGGGTCTAGCGAGTTGGGAACATAAGACTTAGCGAGTTTGTTTCTTGAGTCCAGCGAGTATGGTCATTCAATAACCTAGCGAGTTTGATCCCAAAAATTCCTAGCGAGTATCCCTTTTTTATTTGTAGCGAGTATGAACTTTCAAAAGTCTAGCGAGTATGATTTTTCTTTTTTGGTCAGCGAGTTTGTTTTTTTAGGATAGCGAGTATTGATTTATTTTAGTAGTAGCGAGTATTGTGTCAAGTCCTTGTTAGCGAGTATTGTTTTTATTGTGTCAAGTTTAATTTTAGTCTAAGTTTATTTTGAGTCGTGTCTTACTTTCTCCTTCTCTTTTCTTATTTCTTTTACAAGCCGAGCTAGGCTTCTATTTTCTCCATCGTTCTTCGAGTGGAGTTTTGTTCGGTTCATTCCTAAACGAAACTCTGCCGAAATTTCTTTTAATCTTTTTAACTTAGCTTATTTTTCTTTTAACTTGTTTTATTTTCTTTTAAACATTTACTTTTCTTTTCCTTCATTAATTAAACTTAAAAACCAAAAACATCTTGCATTTCTTATTTCATTTTAATTTCATTTTATCTACTTTATCTTTCTTTCTTTCTTTTATTTCTTTTAACGTTTATGTTTTCTTTTCTCGTTCATTTTAACTTCTTTACTCACGTTTTACTTTTCTTAAGTTTTAAATAAAGTTTTGTAGCGTAATTAAAACCAAAACATATCTTTAAACCCATTCACATCACATAACTCACGGTTTTGAACGACAAGATCCATATTCAACCCTCGTTGGGACTACGACCCGTGGTTCTTGCTTTCATAGCTAGATTACACATCGATCAGGAAGCAGTGGGACCTCAGGCTTTGGAACCTCAGGAATAGTGGGCTTTGGAAGCTCAGGTACTTGGAGTTTAGGAATCACCGGAACCTCAGGCTTTGGAACCTCAGGAATAGTGGGCTTAGGAAGCTCTTGTACTGCAGGCTTAGGGATCACCGGAACCTCGGGCTTTGGAAGCTCCGGTATTTCAGGCTTAGGAATCACGGGGACCTGAGGCTTTGGAACCTCGGGAAGTACGGGCTTGGTAATCTCCGGTAGTTTTGGCTTTGGAAGCAATGGAACTTCGGGTTTTGGAATCACTGGGACCTCAGGCTTTGGAACCTCAGGAAGTGTAGGCTTTGGAAGCTCGGGTACATGGGGCTTAGGAATCACTGGAACCTCAGGCTTTGGAACATCAGGAACTACGGGCTTAGGAATGTGGGGCAGCTCAGGCTTTGGAATATCAGGAAGTATGGGCTTCGGAAAATCTTTTGGAAGCTCTGGAATTTCAGGCCTTGGAGCCTCAGGTACGTCCAAAAGTTTGCGTGCATCACCAAAAACATTCCCACCGTCGAATGAGGCTATAGTGATGGAAAGTAGTAACGCCAAAAATAAACTGAAGTTGTAATGTGCCATTGATAGGGTAGAGATTTGATGAATATAGAATCTAAGAAAGTGTTATGAGTTGATTGAGAATGTTGAGTTTATTTAGATATATATACAAGACATGGGTTGTGGAAGATAGTTTTAAGTAGGTAAGTAGGTAAGTTGGTAGGAAATGTAGATATATTGGGGATGTTAGCTTAACTTCTCATCCATACATGAGAATTTAGTTGTCTTACTTTTTAGAAAATTTAGTGATGAGTCTTGGCAACCTGCCACGAGATGGTTGAAATGAATATTTAAAGTTAGTTTCACTACAAAGTTGGAGACAATTGGTGGGGACTAAACCCTCACTTTCCGCGGCGACATCTCCCCGCTAAATGCTTTCCGCGGGGGATATGTCCCCGCCAAAAGTGGTATTCGCTGCGTAATTAAAATTAATTAAATGAATTACGTTACCTTTTTGGCGGGGAGATGTCCCCGCTAAAAGTGTGTCACAACAGTAAAATGTTTAGGTTTTAGTGGGGACATGTCCCCGCTAAAAGTGAGCCAACAATAACTGTCGCAACCTTTTGACGGGGACAAGCCCCCGCGGAAAGTGAACCAACAAGAAATTATTGCAGAATTTTGGCGGGGACATGTCCCCGCTGAAAGTCCCTGACCCATTTTGCAGCAAATTGATGCAAAATGGGTAATTTCCAGAATTTTTCGGGAAAAAATCCACAACTTTACAACCTGTATATCCCAATGCTACCGTACACCACAAAAAATACTCACATCACAAATCCACCAAACAAAATATCATACATATCTAAATTCGCTAAAAGTTTACATAATCATTTGTATCAAAATTCGCAAAAAACGGTTCAAAAACCGTTATCACATGATCATCTACGAAACGTTACCTAAGTTAGCTATCCGCCATACGGTACAAAACTATACGCGGGAACAATGTAGCGGGAATCCTAAGCTAACACAGAAACTACATAAACACATAATAATCCATGAAACTATCGAAACATTAGTCCATAACCCCAAAACAAATATAAATCGACCCAAACAACCCATATGCTACTCCTGAGTCCCCCCACTCCCCTCACCAGCCCCACTCGCCCCACTAGCACTCCCCCACTAGCCCCACTCTCATCCTGGATATCTCTAGACTCACATTCTGAAGCCTCTTGGGATCCCGACGTCGTCGCTTGACTCGCAAGTTCCTCGGGGAAACCCGGCTGTTTCTTAGCCCACCAAAAAATCATACTAATCGTCTCTGTTTGTTTCTGAACAGTCTTGTGGAGCGAGGACGAGGAGGCTTGATCACGAGCTCGTGAGGCGCCGAGGGTCGTTTGACGACCACCGCCGGGTAAGACTGGACCTATGCCAGGAATGTGACCTCGCTGCTTGCCACCGATCACGTGGCGCATAATGTCAAGGTCAGGCATGGTCGTTCCCCCGGAGGTGCTCTCCGTCCTCATCTGTATCATCTGATTATGTTAAGTTGTTGGCATAAATATTACGATATTTATATTACGATATTTAATCTAAACATCCTCTTCATGTTTTGATGATGACAAAGATGTAAGTTACAACACATAACGTAAAGTGTTTAAGTTACTTGTGATCACAAATCATCTATGCATTCATACGTCAACGTCTCTCGACATCTCAACATCTCGAGTATGCTTCAACAATCACTTAAGGTATGTATAAACAAATGTCTAATACATTTTATGATCAAAGGGATTTTTATTTAGACATTACAAATTTTATAAAATGTTATAAACATTTTAGAAAAACACGTTTGGTAATTAAAGGGAAATATTTTAATTAAAAGAAAATGTTATAAAATGTTATAAACATTTTATATATTTTGAAAAACACTTTTGGTATATAAAGGAAAATGTTTAATTCATAATAAATATATGAATTCAAATTTTTAGCCAAAAACAGTTAAAATTTCACTAGATAAACCTTCCCAGAAAAGACAAGAAAAACTGCCGTTTTCGACAGGGCGGCCCCCTTAATTTTAAGGGGGGCGGCACCTATTTAAGGGGGCCGGCACGCTCCACTTGTCAGAAAATTTTTCCTATAAATACTGGTTCATTTCTGCAATTTTTCCCAAACTTCAGCACTAAAATTTTCAGTCCTAATCCTTTCCAAACATCTTTCAAAACCCTTTGATCATAAGATTATTAATCTTTGTTTCAAGTGATTCAATCCCTCCTCATCCTTTCTCATCCAAAGTGCAAGAGAAGAATCCTCCCTATCATAAAACCAAAGAAGTATAGAGTCTAGTTAGTATTGATGTGAAGTTGTAGAAACAAGTTGTGCAAGTATTTGTAATAAGTAGATCAAGATGATCTGACTTAGTAGTGAGTCATGAAGTCATGAAGTTGTGAAGTAGTGAAGAAGTCATGAAGGTGTGAAGTAGTGAAGAAGTCATGAAGTTGTGAAGTGGTGAAGATGTTGTGAAGTTGTGAAGTCGTGAAGAAGTCGTGAAGTCATGTAGAAGTTGTGTAGTGATCGAAGTCGTGTCGTGAGATTGGTTCTAGCTACTATTAGAACCCGAGATTTAGCTTAGTGTCGTTAATTGGTGTAAGCGAAAGTTGTGTACGGTTTTCTCCGACAAAAGGGAGCTTGTTGAGTAGTGAAGAAAACTCTCGAGTAGGTGACTCGGGGAGTGGAGTAGGAACAAGGAAGGTGACCTTGTAGCCAAACCACTATAAATCATCGTGTCCGGTTTGCATTTCCTTTCTCTTATCTCTTTACATTTATTCTTGCATTTATCGCTTTATATCTATGCTTGCATATATGTGTTGGTTGTTGCTTATATTGTTTTGATGTTGAATGTGATAGATAAAAGTTAATATTGCTATAGGATGAATAATTATATGATATGGTCTAATTGACTTAGATGCATTATTCACACTTCTCATGTTGAGTTTAACTTAATCGATAATTTGATACAAAACGTTTTAAGATTTTAAAAGGAAAACATATTCACATAAAGATCAAACAAAGCTCTATTCATAAAACTAAGTTTTGAAAACAAACTCAAAAGCACACATATATAATTGATCATATTGATTATATACAGTCTTCATAATAAACTCTAATTGAAGATTTTGAAACAAACATTTTATAAAACGAAAAAGAGGTAAAACTATTCAACCCCCCCCTTCTAGTTTTCCGCAATTGGTATCAAGAGCCACGTCGCTCAAATTTTCAAAACAAATGGTTTTAAAAATTGAGTACGATCCATGTATCAAATTATCTATTAAGGAGGATTAATTATGAAAAGTGTTTTGTTGATTAACTTGTATTAGTTTTGATGTTATATACATTAATTATACTAGCTCGAAATAAAATTATGCTTAAAATAAAGTTTTATATGTTCGGTATTAAACTCAGAAAGTTTCACACATTTCCACAAAGTTAAAAAATAATTTTTAACAAAAAAATACACTTTTGAGTACCAGATGGGCGGCCCCCTTAATTGTCTGGGCGGCCCCCTTAAATATTGGGCGGCCCCCTTAAAATTAAGGGGTCCGCCTGTCTGATTCGATAGTTTTTTTAGAAACTTTGAAAAATCATATAAAATTAACCGTAACTCCGTAGAAGTCGTGCCACCCGGCATTTTAAAGTTAATTGAGTCTACTTTCATTTAAAGATACTTAAAAATAATCATTTCAAAGTTAAATTTGTCAGAAAGGCAAAATACTACACGGTGGTCAAAAATTTGTGTCTCGTTTTAACATAAAACTTGTATTTTACATTTTCCTTCAATTCGGGCATTCCTAGTTGGTATATATTTGAAAATTTAAGTATTCATATTTTTAAAATATTGATCTTTAAAATGGGGAGGAAACTATTTTCTTTTTAAACAAAATCGAGCTATGTAAACATTATTGTATATGATACACAAAACGACGACAAGTGCTTTTATGTGTTATGCTATATGATTATGTGAACTTCTTTGTGTCTTAATTTTGTTAATTGAATATATTAGATGATTGTTGCCACTCTTATTTTAGCTAATTGTATATCTAAGCATATGTGACATATTAGTTTATTGCTAGTTTTATGATTTATACTTAGCTAGATCTTATGTTAGATCTCTTGCGTTAGGGTTGCTATATTATGCTTGCATTGCATATAGGTATAGATGGCTTAATCTTACTCAAACATCTTGTAAATGATTTAAATTTAGTCACCTAAATATTTTAAACAATTTAATCTATTCTCAACAACACACTTAAATATTCTCAACAAATTACCTTGTTTTACCATAGGTTGTTAAAATAAGAGAAATTGAATCATTTTAAAACATTAGTAGTTATATAAAAGAAAAAGTATTTTCAAAATCTAAGTGTGTTCATTATACGTAACAATGAATAATCTTTCACATAAACACAACATATAATAATCATGAAGTAATAAGTCAACTTTCAATCATTCACTAACCTCACTCATAAATAATCTTAGGATTAATGGAACACACTATCAAATGTCTATTTATTTTAAATGAGTGTTTGTGAGGGTCAAGAAAGATCTTGATATTATATCAATTCATGATTCAAATTATGGTTGATATATATATCAAATCAAATTGATATATTTTTGAGTGTGGACAAGAAATTGGATTGTTATTTGTTTAGTTTCAAGATTATATCAAATTACAACAAAGGATATAGTCTTGAATCTACATACTCAATCACACTCGATTGATATGAAAATAACAAAATCCTTTTCCAAGACGATAAGAATATGCATCGGATCATAACTCACACTTGTGAATATGATGTCATATTGAGTCTACTTGTTCAATAGTTGTGTTCCAAATATTTAGCAAACACATTCATAAAATATACATTGAAGTAGGATTGACAACTTAGATGTTTCATCCGAAATATTCAAGAAATTGTTATCATAAATATTACGATATTTATATTACGATATTTAATCTAAACATCCTCTTCATGTTTTGATGATGACAAAGATGTAAGTTACAACACATAACGTAAAGTGTTTAAGTTACTTGTGATCACAAATCATCTATGCATTCATACATCAACGTCTCTCGACATCTCAACATCTCGAGTATGCTTCAACAATCACTTAAGGTATGTATAAACAAATGTCTAATACATTTTATGATCAAAGGGATTTTTATTTAGACATTACAAATTTTATAAAATGTTATAAACATTTTAGAAAAACACTTTTGGTAATTAAAGGGAAATATTTTAATTAAAAGAAAATGTTATAAAATGTTATAAAAATTTTATATATTTTGAAAACCACTTTTGATATATAAAGGAAAATGTTTAATTCATCATAAATATATTAATTCAAATTTTTAGCCAAAAACAGTTAAACTTTCACTAGATAAACCTTCCCCAGAAAAGACAAGAAAAACTGCCATTTTCGACAGGGCGGCCCCCTTAATTTTAAGGGGGCCGACACCAATTTAAGGGGGCCGGCACGCTCCACTTGTCAGAAAATTTTTCCTATAAATACTGGTTCATTTCTGCAACTTTTTCCCAACCTTCAGCACTAAAATTTTCAGTCCCAATCCTTTCCAAACATCTTTCAAAACCCTTTGATCATAAGATTATTAATCTTTGTTTCAAGTGATTCAATCCCTCCTCATCCTTTCTCATCCAAAGTGCAAGAGAAGAATCCTCCCTATCATAAAACCAAAGTATAGAGTCTAGTTAGTATTGATGTGAAGTTGTAGAAACAAGTTGTGTAATTATATGTAATAAGTAGATCAAGATGATCTTACTTAGTTGTGAGTCATGAAGTCATGAAGTTGTGAAGTAGTGAAGAAGTCATGAAGGTGTGAAGTAGTGAAGAAGTCATGAAGTTGTGAAGTGGTGAAGATTTTGTGAAGTTGTAAAGTCGTGAAGTCATGTAGAAGTTGTGTAGTGATCGAAGTCGTGTCGTGAGATTGGTTCTAGCTACTATTAGAACCCGACATTTAGCTTAGTGTCATTAATTGGTGTAAGCGAAAGTTGTGTACGGTTTTCTCCGCCAAAAGGGAGCTTGTTGAGTAGTGAAGAAAACTCTCGAGTAGGTTACTCGGGGAGTGGAGTAGGAACAAGGAAGGTGACCTTGTAGCCGAACCACTATAAATCATCGTGTCCGGTTTGCATTTCCTTTCTCTTATCTCTTTACATTTATACTTGCATTTATCGCTTTATATCTATGCTTGCATATATGTGTTGGTTGTTGCTTATATTGTTTTGATGTTGAATGTGATAGATAAAAGTTAATATTGCTATAGGATGATTAATTATATGATATGATCTAATGGGCTTAGATGCATTATTCACACTTCTTATGTTGAGTTTAACTTAATCGATAATTTGATACAAAACGTTTTAAGATTTTAAAAGGAAAACATATTCACATAAAGATCAACCAAAGCTCTATTCATAAAACTAAGTTTTGAAAACAAACTCAAAAGCACACATATATAATTGATCATATTGATTATATATAGTTTTCATAATAAACTCTAATTGAAGATTTTGAAACAAACATTTTATAAAACGAAAAAGAGGTAAAACTATTCAACCCCCCCTTCTAGTTTTCCACATAAGTTACAAAAAAGCAAGAAAAATTATATATAAGTCGTGATTTATTATATTGCATTAACATGGGTGAGGTTTTTGAAATAAATTATACTTACGTATCTAGCCTCGGACAATGGAGACTCAAAGACGCCATCTCTCGTATGGTTGTGTCTGTAAAGCTCGATCAAGTCTCTACCATGCACGGAGTCAGTGGGGGTCCTCGACTGTTTAATAATAAAATAAAGAATGACTCACCAAACACTATATGTTGGTCTCTCGTCTATGAACAATTGAATAAGAAAAGTATACTAAGTTTATTTTATATAATCAATCATTAGTTTTTACAGACTTGGGTTTTATGGGTATTTATAACCCATGAACCGACACAACAAACAAACACAACGTTTCACTAAACAGGCATAACGTTTCTATAACTAACATAACCGAATAAACGGTTACTAACTTTGTTCTTGTCATTCTAGGACCCTATACTTTATACATATACATAAACGACTCTAAATACTTGACTTTTCATATTTGACCTTCATGGATTAGATAAATTAGTATCCAATACTCCTCCCTAATTTATTAATCCATATCTTCGATATCTTCAAGCTCCATTATCTTTATCTTTGAACTTTGGCTTGTTTCCACTTTCTTTGTCTTGTTCTTCAACACGAACTATGTCTTGAACTTTCTTTTTGGTTTGACTTATTTCTTCCTTGTCTTCAATTTCATCTCGATCATCTTTGTTACCTTTGTCACCATCTTTCTTTTCTTGTATCATTTCATAATCTTGCATCTCCAATAATCTGTTACTTGTATCACGATCTTCTAGTTCAACTTTCTTGTTGCTTGATTTAATATCTTTCTCAATCTGGCTTTCCTTCTGAAATCTTGATGGCGTCTCTTGATGCTTCTTGCATTCGCCCTTGTAAACTCTTTCTTCTTCTAGATGTTTCTTATCTAAAGTAACTCCATGGTCTTCTTTCTCAAACTGTTCTCTTTCTGATCTTAACTCTTTCATCTCTTTGCTTGTGCAATCTCTCAACTTATTGAGGTTCTCTAACTCTATCTGCATTTGTTTCTCAAATGCCATTTCTCTATTTCTTATTTTCTTCTCAAACTCTTGTTTTTCAATCTCTAACTCTTGAAGCATTTCAAACTTCCAAAACTCTAATTTACTCTTCAAATCAATTTCTATCTCTGACCGCATATCTTCTAATTTTCCTTTTGGAATTTCATCCTTCTCAATGACAATTCCTTTCCTTTTCGGTTCTTCTTTCATCTCCTTTTCATCTTTACTAGTAACCATCAATAGTGTTGGTTCGTCATCTTCGAACACAAGGTTTGCTTTTTCTTCTCTACGGTTTGGTTTTGGACAATTTGCAGCAAAGTGTCCAAACTCATGACAATTATAACATTCTATTTCTCTAAAGTCTCTCCTATGGTAGTTTTGATCTCCATGGTTTCTCTTGTTTCTATCATAACTATCTCCATTTTTACTATCTCTTGTAAATCTTCCTTGGCCTCTTCCTCGTGTTTGATTACCACCTCCTCGTCTATCATTTCCATAGTTGCGTTCATAATTTCTGTTATTCCCTTGATGTGTGAACAACAATTTCTCACTATTATCTTCCTCACTTCCTTTTCTAAACTTAAGCCTTTCTTCATAAGTCTTAAGTTTCCCAATAGCCTCCTCTAATTTTGCTTTCTTAAAATCTACAACCATTTCAATGGTTGCTACTATTGGTACAAACTTATCTGGCACTGCATTCAGTAATTTTCGTACTTTTGTTTGTTCATCAAACGTCAATCCACATGTAGCAGCCTTTGTAATAATACTCATCAACCTCCCAGCAAATGAATCTATTGATTCATCTTCTTTCATCAAAAGTCTCTCAAATTCTGATTTAAGTTGTTGCAAGTGTGCTTGTTGTACATCTTCTGTCCCAATAAATCTGGACTTTAGAGAGTCCCAAATTTCTTTTGCTGTTTCACATCCCGCAACTTGCATTTGCAAATCTTCTGGTAACCCTTGAAATAGGTATGCTGACGCCGAACAATCCTTCTTTACATCAATCTCTTTTTTTGTACTTTCTCCTTCTACTAAATCCCATACTCCATTTGCCAATAATATCTTTTTCATTCTTAATGCCCATAATGTATAATTCGTATTATTTAAAACTGGGCATTGATATGATGGTAACGATGTGGTGAAAATAACTCTGTTTTCGTTTTTATCTCCCGTCATATCTTTCAATTTAATTTTCCTCTACAACCAATATACTTCTAATAATAGTCGACCTTAGTTTCTTCTTTCTAACCACAATAATAATATGCAACTTCTAAACCAATATAATCTTAATAATTCTAAACTTTCCGCCTATAATGGTCGAACTTAAAACTTTCTGCCTAATCACAATAATTCTAAAGCAATTCTAAACGTTTTCTAATACGAATTGTACTAAGAAAATCTATTCTACTAATAGAGAAAAAAACAAAACTAATATCACAGGTATTGAAAAATAAAACCTGTATATTTTGTATTTCCCTTTTGATGTAAGCAGGCCCTTTATGCGTTTCTTAGGCCCAAACACAACAAACCCAATAATAAAACTGCTTCTGCTACTGCCTTCTATCTCCTACAATTAGGGCAAACCTTGGTCGCCCCCTTTTTATTCTTCTTCTGGTTTTCTTTCTAATCAAATGGTGGTGTTGGTTTAATCGGTGTTCACTTTCTTCTTCGGTAATGATGGTTACTTGGTTCGGTTTCTCTTCTTCTCCGGTGGTGGTTTCTTGTTTGTTCTCGTTTCAAGGCACACGGTGGTGTTTTTTTTTCACAACCAGGTACGTTTACTCCTCTCCTCTTTTCCTAATTCTCTGATCGAATCGTGTTTCTTTCTTTATTGATTACTCTGAATCAAAAACTCTTCTCTTCTCTTTCTCTTGATTGATTCCCTGAATCAATCGTTTTTTTTTTCTTTTTATTCTTTTTCTGGAACGATTCCCTGAATCGTTGGTTTTCTTCTCGACTTCTCTAAAACGATTCCCTGAATCGTTGTCTTTCTTTTCTGTCTCTGGTTCCCTGAACCTTTTGGCTCTGATGCCACTGTTGGTCTCTCGTCTATGAACAATTGAATAAGAAAAGTATACTAAGTTTATTTTATATAATCAATCATTAGTTTTTACAGACTTGGGTTTTATGGGTATTTATAACCCATGAACCGACACAACAAACAAACACAGCGTTTCACTAAACAGGCATAACGTTTCTATAACTAACATAACCGAATAAACGGTTACTAACTTTGTTCTTGTCATTCTAGGACCCTATACTTTATACATATACATAAACGACTCTAAATACTTGACTTTTCATATTTGACCTTCATGGATTAGATAAATTAGTATCCAATACTATATATAAAAATGAAATGATTAAAAAGTGTCTTACGAAGTTATCACGTATAACAGCTAACGAATGCGACCCATGAAGGCTAGCACTCGTATTCGCGAGCCGTTTCTGCCTGTTGGTCGCCTCTCTCTTCAAATTCTTCGGGTTTGACCAGTTGTCCACCTGCTTATTATAAATAATATAAAATGTTATATAAATAAAGAATTATTATTATTATTATTATTATTATTATTATTATTATTATTATTATTATTATTATTATTATTATTATTGTTATTATTATTATTATTGTTATTATTATTATTATTATTATTATTATTATTATTATTATTATTATAGTAATAGTAATAGTAATAGTAATAAAATAATAATAATAATAATAATAATAATAATAATAATAATAATAATAATAATAATAATAATAATAATAATAATAATAATAATAATAATAATAATAATAATAATAATAATAATAATAATAATAATAATAAAGTGTGGATCCAGAAATTTACATATTTTGCCCACTCATCATCCGACATGTTCTCCGGACGCTTCTCCTTGATCTCGTCTAATTTCTCAACCTCACCTTGCTCAGTAAAATTATTCTTTTTGTATTTGTACCTGTTGTCGTCGTATCGCTTTTGGAGATAAGCTTCGATACTGTCGACAATATCCTCTCCATTAGGACCGGCACGGTGCTCGCCAAGATCAAAGAAATGCTGCAATAAAATATAATTAAAATAAATATTCAAATTTAAATAAACAATCAAATTTAAATAAATAACACACTTAAAATAAATAAACACAATAATTAAAAAAATAAAAGATAATATAAACTTACATGTAGCTGGTTGTCGATGTGGGCCTTCGCTGTAGCGGGAACATTCTCCAGGAATTGAAATGCATGGGAATTGATGTCCGTAACAACTCCCCGACCAAGTTGGAGAACCACTTAGCGTGAGGGCCCACATGCTCGTACATCCCTTCAGCATTCTTCTCGAATCTGATACTCACCGGTTTACCGGTGTCAGTCCTCTCAGCATGGAGCTTCGTGTTCTTTGTGGCACCACCCACCGCTTTCCCGCCTTTCCCAATTTTGGCATTGGGCTTGGGAGGTTTGGATCTAGAGCCTACAAGTAATCAAATTCAAGTGATGATGACATACAAGTTATCAATTTCAAATAATGATCAAGTTTAAGTAAAATAATCGAGAAATTCTTACGCTGACAGTTAGTGCCTAGCCTACTCGGACGGTGGGGTGGCTCATTGCCTCCATCGCCACCGTGGCTCCTAGCAACAATATTTGCCATCTGTAAACGTACTAGTACAAGAACATATAATTAGTGAAGAAACACATATACGCATATACACACATTCAAATAAATAACAATTTATACAAAAAAAATAATAAATAATTAAATAAATAAACACACTTAACCACTCAATAACAATTTCATTCAAATAAGTGTCATTTAACAAATTACAATTTGAGATCAATCTCCCTCATCACTAAGATAAAAACCCTCATTATTAGTGTCAGCTTCATCTTCACGATCGTCGTGGTCTTCATCATCAGATGCTAAATCATGAGGAACGTGGTCATCATAATCAATATCATTGTCGTCGTCGTCGACATCTGTGATAATTGGTTGTGGTGGTGCCTCAACTTCCGCTGGCTTAACATCTCTATTTATGGTGTTATAATTCAACGTATCCAACTCAGCAGAGAGTGTGACATGTGATGAGGTGTTGTCATGTACAACATCCTGGTTGTCTTCCACGACAATGATATCCGGGTTCCAAATCTTTCGATTATAAGAATTTTGGACGGCCTTGAAATTACCACGTTTACCCGGGAAATCAAGGTAAAAGACTTGTGTTGCTTGTGTTGCAAGAATGTATGGTTCATTTTCAAACGATACACGGTCTGTCATAATTTGTGTAATGTTTTTTCTATTGGTACAACGTTTTATGCGAACATCGTTATTAGTGTCGAACCATTTGACTTAGAACAACACAACCTTGAACGGAATATATTCAAACTCGAGAATTTCTTCAAGCTGGCCATAATACATTCCTCCGTAAGGATTAGGAGTTGAAATTCTGCTGTTTTGAGTTAAACGACGTAAATCACGATTCTGTACATTAAACTTCACACCGTTGACTACGCAAGAGTCGACTAAGACTGCAGTATATGATGGTCCACAAGCCAAAGCGAATAACTTAGAAGTACAACTTAGGTCGTTGATGAACTCAAATAAGTACATTTTATTAGCATCATTTATCTTATTTATTTAACTTGTTTTACTTTATTATGTATGAGAATCGGTGCTTTAATGTTTACTTTAGTGATTATCAGGTAAAAACAGGTAAAAGGTAAAACTTGGCGATTTTTTACTAATTATGGAGCAAAATGAGCAAGATGTCAAAAGTCTAATGAAACCCTAAGATGCGCCGTATCTCACTCAACAGATACGCCGCGATATCATACTTAGATGAATTCGAAGACCATTGTCTAACTTTGAAGAATGCGCCGCATGGAATTCTACCATGCGCCACATATGAAACTCTGGTCAAAGAAGAAGATCAAGCTTTTTCTACTCCAGATACGCCGCATTATACAATTGACATACGGCATATCACTATCAAGACTTCACCAGAAACATCCAAGAAAACTGAAGGACATGCGCCGCATAAAGATTAAAGTTACGCCGCATCTAAAGGCGGTGTACGAATATTCCAAAATATAATAAGCATGGACCCCACGCGTAGTTAAGTCAATGCGCCGCATCTCATCATTACATGCACCACATCGTACCCTAAGACATAAACTATAAATACCCCAAGACCTAGACGAATTTTGTGTGCACCATAATCCTAAGGAGACGAATTCAGACGAACAAGCAACACAAGACACACCCCAAACGAAGATCTTAGAGCTGTAACAAGACACACCCCAGTTGGGTTGTATTCTGCCTTGATTTGCGGTGGTAATATTTTACGTATTTATTATACAAGAAAACAAATGTTTTTGGCTTTTCGGAGTGTGTGTGAAAAAACTTGGGAATTATTTTTGAAGTCGATTCGTTAACCGAAATCGTTCCTTTAAGACTACTCGCAGGTTGGCGGGAGAGAAGAATAGATCTCTCTTCGGTTCGCAATTTAATGTCAGAACCTCCATATTCCAACTGTATAGGTTGTAATCTTAAAGAATCGAAGTAATTTAACTTCACGATTTGTTTTGTTGTTATTGATTTTTTTGGTGTTGTTAACACTCCAAGAGGAAGTGTTAATGACTGTTTTTTGATTATGATTATGATTTTTACAAAAATTTACAAGTGATGTGATTTGTACAAGGAGGGTTTTGAAAATCACTAAACTTAAACGTTTTTGAAAACACGCAACAACCTCCCCGGCAGCGGTGCCAGAATTTGACTTCTCCCAAATAGTCAACTAAGTCAACCAGGTGTTCCTGGTCAACTAAGTCAGGCTAAGAGAGAGAGGAGAGATCAATTTATGATCCGGTGTAAGCACAGTGTGTTCCCGGGTCGTTATGTCCCGACGAGATTGAAATTGTGTTTGGGAAAACGTTTTGGGAATGAGTGATTAGGAATAGTAACCAGATAGAGATTTTGATTGATTTTTACACTAATGATTGCTGGAAATGATAATGAAACAGTATTAACAAATACAGAAATGCAAATAATCCTAAAAACCTAAATGCGTACTGGAAAAGTGGAAATATGCAAAAATAAACTACAGGGGGTGAAAATGATTTTTTTCCAAACTTAATATTAAAAGAAAATTTTGTAAAAAAGAAAATTATTTTTTTGATTATTTTATTATTTTTTATTAATTAAAAACTATTTTAATACTTAAAAACTATTTAAATTATCCTAAAGTTACCAAAATACCAAATAAACCTAAGAAAAATGCAAAATTACTTTTAAAAAGTCTAAAATAACCTAAAATAATTTTAAAAATTAAAATTATATTTTTTTCTCTTTTTGTGAATTTTCTATTAGTTAATTACCAATTAAATCTAATTCAATAGTTTAATTTATGAAAAATGGAAAAATAACTTGGAAAATTATGAATATTTTTAGAAAACTTAATTATTGCTATAGGAACCTAGGAAAATTATGAAAACTTGATTTAAACTATTATTTAATTATTTATCTAATTACTAAGTTAATTATTACTAAACTACTAATTTAACTAATTTAATTTAAGAAAAATAGAAAATGAACAGTGAAAATTATGAAAAATTTCCTTAAATTATTTTATAACCTATAAAACCTAGGAAAATTATAAAAACCTACTATTGTTAATTAAAATCTAATAAAACTAATTAATTACTAATATTACCTAATTATTATTTAATCTATTATTAATTATTAAAAATACTAAATGATAAAAGAAAAATCTGGAAAAATTACTAAAAATATTATGACTAAATAGAAACCTAAGAAAAATATAAAAATGAAAATTGCTTTTTGAAAAAGCTGAGCAATAAGCCAAATGGCTTAAATAGAAGCTACCACTTTTTTAAAAGTGATTAGTTTTGAATTTTTTTTTTGAAAGATGAATATATGATGAAAATAAGTAACTTTAATGAAAACACTTTTTACAAATCTTAAAAATAAGCACTTTGCACCCCCTTAAGCTTAACAGATTTTATTTTGGCTTTTTATGAAATGCAAAAGCTTCTAATAAGCTCTACAGTACACACAAGCTACAAAATAAGATGCAAACAACTTATATGAACACAAATTAAGCCAAAGGTACAAGAAAAGCACACTGGATAAGCTGAAAAGCACAAATAAGCAATTCCAAATCAACACAGATAAAACAGAACCAAAAAGTCCAAGGTGCTAGTTTGCAAGCCTTGTGGGGCCCACAAATAAGCTCAGAGATCCAAATTAAGACTTCGATCAATAAGTTCACCTGGAAAGCTTTAAAATAAGCCAAGATTCAAAGTCTAATTCTTACAAATAAGCTCTGTGTGAGCTTATGAAAGTTGGCCAAAAGCTCAGTATATACTGACTCCCAGTATAACTGTGAAATGGTGCAAACAAGAAACTACTAGCAGACCTATTTAACAAGCTTGGAAATGCAAAACAAGGCTTGAGCCTTGAAGATGAGCTTATTGGCTTTCCAAAAAGCCAAAAATCACACCCTTGGTCGCACTAATAAGCTCTGTGTGAGCTTATGAAAATGTGCAAAAGTCTGTGCACAGGGCAAGTGACAGACTACAAGGGCAACTTTGAGAGTGCTTTTTAATAAGCAAATGAAATCCAAATCAAGATTTTCTTTTTGGAAAATGAAAACAACCAACAAGACTACAAAAATCAACAATTGGTTTGGATTTCCAAACTGTTTTGAACCTTGTGCAAGATCTGGGAGATTTGCACAATTTGACAGGCTTGAAAATTTTGAGTTTTCTAATGAACACCTAAGTTGACTTTTATGAACTTTGAATTTGATTTTATGAATGATTATGTATTATTAGGCTATATGAAAACTAAATTATGCTAAAAGAAACACTTGTGAACAGATTTGATGGGATTTGGATTCCAAACTTTTGACAGATTATTAATGAAATGAGATTAAAGGCCAAGTTGACTTTCTTGCAAAAGACCACTGATTTTTATGATTGTTCTGAGCTAATATGGACCTAAATGACATGTACCAAGCAAGAACAACAACATAAACACAATGAATCACAAAGATCACAGATTAACCAAACAATACCTTTTTGAAAACAGATTTTTGATTTCCAACACAAATCAATGATTGAGATTATGAAACTGAATCCTAACCACTTATTATGATATAACAAGCCTAAACAAGCACAGAAACCACAGTCTAATTCACAAATGAACCAGATAACACTAATCACTAATTTAACTTTGAAAATAGAAATCTAAGCAACTTTCAATTCTATTTAACAATCTACTTATATCAAGCTAGATTATGACTAAGCAGCACCAAATGAGCATAAACAAGCAAGAGAGAACAGAATATAAGCAATGAAACAGTGAAATGGAAAATGGGATTACGAGCTTACAAATGCCATCCAGCTAAAAACCAAGAACAAGGACCAAGTAACCAATCCTATAGGTTCTCCACAGAACCACTAACCCAAGGCCATCCAAAATTTACCTTGCTCCAGCTGTGATCACCATCTTCAACATATTTTAGATTTTTCACTGATTTTTTGTATTTTTTGGTATTTTTCTGTTTTTAATACTAGACTGAGTTTTAAGGTTTCTAAAAGCTTTTATAAGCTTTCTAGGAGCTTATGTGAGCCTAAGAGTCCATAAACATAACTACAAACAACATTAAACAGATTTGAGAAATTTCAAAGGAAAATTGCACAAAGTTGAGATCAAACTGAATTACTTGAATTGATAACTTAAAAAGGTTTAGAATACACTGAATTGACTTAATTTAACACTAGAAAGATTAAAAGTACAATGAAAATGATGAAATTTGCTTAACGACCTAGATTACACTAAATTACACTAGTTCTCTTTCATCTCTGCATCTTCTTCTATTTATAGGAGAGATTAGGGTTCTTCATGCTTCTCTGATCATTTCCATAGCCATTGGATGTCAGAAATGTGATCCTAGTCCTCCACGTGTTTTTGGTGCCAAAACAGAAAATGCAATTTTGCATTTATAAATTGCAACAGGGTGGGCAGCATTAAATGCTGAGGTGAAAGGGTGGAGGTGAGTGGTTTGGGCGGTGGAAGTGGTGGGCATGGTGGGGGGTGGTGGATGTGATGGGTTGCAGACAAGTGGGAGGGACGAAGGTGTTTTTTTGACTTATTTTGACCAAGGGGGGAACGGGGTGAGTTTGAATGGGGTTAAACTTAGGTTTTGGGTTTATTATAACGAAAAGGTAAGTGGGCTTGGGGTTTTGTTGGGCCAAAGATAAAAAAGGGCCAAGGGATGGGGAAGGGTTTGGACTGGATTGGATTTTGGATTAAGGGGATTTTGGGTTTAAGTAATAATAGGGATCCGTTTGGTTTTGTAAATTTCACAAGGACCAATTATGTAAATTTTGGATTTTTGAGGGTTGGGTTTGACAACTTTCCAAAAGTACTTGCAAGGGTAAAACTTGCCAAGGTTCAATAGTGTAAGGACCGTAGTTGACTTTTCCATTTTTTGAATCTTCCAGGGACCATTTCTGCCAATTGTTAAACTTCAGGGACCAAACTTGTAATTTCACCAAACTTTTCACCCAATGATTATTTTTGCCAAAGTTTCATAATACAAGGACCATAATTGTAATTTTCCAAAAGATTTTAATCCGAGGGGCTATTTCTGACAACTTTGCAAAGTTCAGGGACTAAACTTGTAAACTTTTGAAACTTTTCACCAAAGGACTAATTATGACAACTTGTGATTTTCTAAGGACTTTGGTTGATTTTTCTTTCAAAATTAATGCTTAAAGACTAGATTTGACAAGTTTTGAGTTGAGGGACTGGAACTGTCAATTGTGCAAACTTTGCTCGTTTTTCATTTGTTTTCAAACATTTTGCATCTAAAACATATAAAACACAACCCTGGGATATTTGCACTATTTTGATGCATATTTGGGTGTTTTTGGATGTTTTGGCATTTCAGATGATACAAAAATGATGAGTATTTACACACTCATCAATCCCCCACACTAAAATATTGCTAGTCCCTAGCAATCTTTTATGAAAACTTAATGGATTTGATATCTCTTTACCAAAAGCCATTACTTCTGGAGTAGCCAAATGTTTCAGTTCAAGTAAGAACCATGGTACACTGATAACCATATGATTTTGAGCAAACCATCAGCTGTAAACGGATTTGATTTGTCTTTACCAGGAGCCGTTTGCTTCTGGACTAGCCAACTCTTCATGATTTAAAGATATGGTGAGCTGAGTACCATGCAATTTTTGGCAAACTGCAAGCCATCAACGGATTTGAGATATCTTTACCGGGAGCCGTTTGCTCTCGGATTAGCCAGAGCTTTTATGGATGAGACATGGTGGACTGATAACCATTTTTCGTGTTAGTGCAAAGCACTCACACCAAAAGAAAAAATTTTTGGCCAAAATGGGGGAATTAAGGCATTTTAGATGGAAAAAACGTGATCAAATTCGCCAGAATTCCCCCCCCCCCACACTAGCATTGAATATTGTCCTCAATATTCAAAGTCCCGGCCATTATGCCGATACTTTGAGATGTAAAACGTTTAGATTGAGGCAAGTGTGGGAACCATAAAAAATAAAGCTTCTTAAATAGAAGCTATCACTTCTTTTAAAGTGATGATGATGAATGTTTTTTTTTGGAAAGATATGTACATGCAGGGGCCATCTCCCCACACTAGTTTGGTAGAAAGTAGAAAGAAGTCAGAAACACGGGTGAAAACCCATGGCATGCTAATTTTTGATCACCGAGTCACTAGCTTGACTCGATCCCCGCATTCATTGGTTCATGGGGAAAGTTTGGACATCCGGGACAACCATGGGTGGTATGTCCCCTCCAAAGTAATGCTTCAACCTGTGACCGTTGTAACACCCCGAAAACCGAATCAGCGGAAGCATACAATTCTGGAGGTGCTACTCGATTGTTATCACAACAAAAGGCACAAAGAACGGTTTTACATAAATAAATTTTAAAAGAAATTTTATAATTGAAATCATTCAATTTACATCAATTAACATAGTGCGGAAAAATAAAGGTCCAAAAGGTTTTCGGAGTCTTCTATGACCAAGCCATGCCCTTCGCCAAGCTCCTCCAAGTAATATAGGCAACGCTTAATATCTAACACCTGAGATAAACATGCTAAAGTCAACACAAAGGTTGAGTGAATCCATAGGTTTAAGAGTAAAACAGTTGATCACAATATTTCAAGTTCTTAAGAAAGGGGCTACGATGTTATACGCCCGAAAAATACCACTGCACTAAGCTCATGACACCAAGCGTTAACCAAACCAACACCAGTAACACTGTACTGAAAATAAGTCGACAATAACCGCGGAATTTCATATATACAAATGCCCCCTACGCTAGGTACTGCCAAATAACTAGCCAACCTCAAATATAGTACACCACAATTTGCCTATCTAGCAAAAGGAGTGGGAGGGTCAATTCCTATAGGCCTATATACTATATTCGCGCTCACTCACAAGTGATTAATGGCTCATGATCTGAGGGACTTAATAGTGGCAAAAATCGTACTTAGTGCTTATCCAACATAATGGCTACTGCTTCACTTACAGTACCAGCATATATAAGTTTTTAGCTCAATAAACAGTTTTCAAATCATTGTGATCATAGTAAAAACAGAGCATGTATCTCACCCCAAGTAGTTTGCAAAACAATTAAAATAGATAAAAGTAGGGCTATGGACTCACCTGAGTACGCAGCAATGCAAGATATCACAACTAGTCTCAACTAGTCAAACACAATCGGCAATCATGATATATTAGCACAATGTCATCGAAAGTAAGAGAGCACAACAGCATCAATGAAGTATAAGCACAACGGCATCAAGAAAGTACAAGTACAACAGTACTAGATCGGCACAACCTAACGAGTAAGATATATCAGAAATAGTATTCAAGTAATATATATATAGGTAACGTTCGTCGAATACTTGTGTTAATATAAAAGAGTTTAGTTTCCAATGGCGATAAAAGAAATAAACATTTGAAATCTCGTGTAGATCTTAGGAAAAATACAGTTTTGAGAATAAGACGGAGAAAAGCGGCTAACCGAAGTCAAACACATAGAAAGAAGCTACAAATGAGAGTAAAATGCTCTCGTGGAGAAGTCGTAAAATGTATGACCAAAGAATAACTCACGCTAAAACAAATAGACACTATAATGAAATAATAAGCGGGAAGAGAAAAGAATAAAAGAATAGAAGGAATAAGATAAAACAAACGAAAGAAAAACTATGATAGATAGTTTCGGCGTTTACCCATTTTTCCCAAAATAGATGATAAAATATCAAACCGTATAAGCTTGGAAAATGATTTTAGAACATCGATAAAAGATTAAGTTTATAAATGATTTAATAAAATTTTGGCATGACCTGCCCGTTTATCGAATGTTTCCCGAGTCGACGACTCTCAAATATATCCTATTATATCTCTAAATGTCACAATAATAATAATAATACGGAAACAGGTCCGATATCAACACGCTTAACTATATCAACTTGTTTTAGGTTTCATATTTATTAGTCTCGTTTATATTATTGTTAAGTTATCTCATACCAAATATAGCCGCCGAACCCGTATCATGACCAAACCAAACTAACTATCAAACAAATATACCAAAACACTAAATAAGTCTTGCCGTGACTCACGGCTCGAACTCGAGACCAAACAATTCAACAATCCGAAACAAACACAAACATTAACAATGACACCACACAATATCAATAATCCCCAACTCCAAATCCATCCAAATCCACCCCAAATCCATCCAAATCCACTCCAAACACTTGCAACCTCAAATAATAACAAAAATAAAAAAAAAAATATTCAACACCCACCACCACCCAAGCCACGGTGGTGGTGGTGCGCGGCTGCCGAGACCCAAACGGACCCAAGAGGTTCTAAAAATCCAATCCAAACACAAACATATACTCCTTGGTCACCACAAGCATCAAAACAAGAAAAATATCACAAACCCTCACCGAGTCAACCGAGTTGACTCGGTGAGTCACACGAGTCGCGGCCCAAATCGAACAAGAAGAAGAATCCACACGAGTTTTAAGGTTTAAAACATTTTTGAAAGGTTTATATAACAGATTTATAAATAAAAACGCTTTTATAAAAGATTTATAAAATTAGGGTTTTGAAAATATTGGAAGAAAATAAAAAAAAAGCGCGTGGGCGCGGTTTACCGTCAAAAAATGAATGAGGTGGGCGATGGTGGTGTTAACGCGGCGGTGGGGTGGCGCGTGGGGTGAATCGGAGGTGTTTGGGGTGGTTGGGTGGTACGGGCATGATGAGAATACCCCGATCTACAAGTTGGTTAAATAAAATAGGGTGGTCGAAAAATTTTCTGGCGGTGGCTCATCGGAATCTGCTGGTGCACGATGGTGGGTGGCGGCCGGATATTCAAGGGAGGGAGAGAGAGAAGTTTTGGGTGTGTGTGTGTGTTTTATTTGTGAAAAATGAAATAAAATAACAAATATAGGGTATTTATATTAAAATGTCCAGGGTAGGTTTGGTATTATAGGAAGTGTAGGGTAGGAGTTGTAAAATAACTCAAGGGACCGAATCTGTCAATGTTCCAATCTTCTCATGTAAACGGTTCGGGGCTCAAACGACATAGCAAACGAACTCAAAAAATTACGAAACTTGCGCCATTGTTCACGAAATCATTTTTCCCATCAAATCAAGTATAAACTTCAATATTTTTCTCAAACTCAATATAATTTAATAAATTTAGCAATTGGGATACAATTCAAGTTTTCCAGGTTGTGCCGGGTTGTTAAAGGAATAATACTCACATAAAATAAGATAGTTCACGGTTTTTCAAGCCCAAACAATTTCAAAGAAGCTAAAAAGCTAAGGAAATCAAAAGAAATGGTTTTGGCTCGTAAAATAAGTTAAGAAAAATTACCGGATGTTACACGGTTCACTTTAAAATTTGGTCCGTCTGTTTGAGATAATTCGATGGTACCATATGGATAAACTTTAGTCATAGTGAAAGGGCCAGACCAACGGGTTTTGAGTTTGCCTGAGAAGATCTTCAATCTAGAGTTGAAAAGAAGGACTCTATCACCAACATTGAAAACGCGGTTTTTGATTTTGGAGTCATGAATCTTCTTTGTCTTTTCCTTGAAAATCAAAGAGTTCTCATATGCCTGATCCCGAAGTTCATTTAATTCATTCAGCTGAACTTTACGGTGATCACCCGCTGTTTGAAGGTCGAAGTTAGAATGTTTCAAGGCCCAGTAGGCTTTGTGCTCAAGCTCGATCGGTAGATGACACGCCTTTTCGTATACAAGCTTATAAGGAGTACACCCAATGGGTGTTTTGTATGCTGTACGGAAGGCCCAGAGTGCCTCATCCAGTTTATCCGACCAGGAGGCACGGTTTTCTCCTACTGTCTTCTCCAGAATCCGCTTAATACCACGGTTGGAAACCCCCACTTGCCTACTAGTTTGGGGGTGATATGCGGTGGAAAGACGGTGGGTAACACCGTACTTTGACATGACTTTTGCGAATTGATCATTGCAAAAGTGCGTACCGCGATCACTGATGATGGCACGTGGAGTACCGAACCTAGCGAAAAGAGATTTCAAAAATTTCACAACCACTCGGGCATCGTTGGTGGGAAAAGCTTTCGCCTCGACCCATTTTGACAAGTAGTCTACAACCACGAGTATGTATTTGTTTCCTCGAGATGATGGAAATGGCCCCNCCGTACTTTGACATGACTTTTGCGAATTGATCATTGCAAAAGTGCGTACCGCGATCACTGATGATGGCACGTGGAGTACCGAACCTAGCGAAAAGAGATTTCAAAAATTTCACAACCACTCGGGCATCGTTGGTGGGAAAAGCTTTCGCCTCGACCCATTTTGACAAGTAGTCTACAACCACGAGTATGTATTTGTTTCCTCGAGATGATGGAAATGGCCCCATAAAGTCAATGCCCCAGACATCAAAGATTTCACAGACTTGGATTGCGTTTTGAGGCATCTCATTTGTCTTTGAAATATTCCCGTGACGCTGACAAGCGTCACAAGCTTTGACTAAGTCATGAGCATCTTTATAGATCGTGGGCCAGTAGAAACCTGAATCAAACACCTTTTTGGCGGTGTAATTTCGGACTATGATGTCCCCCCGTGGGTCCATCATGACAAGCTTTGAGAATATCCATGGCTTCTTGGCCATGGACACACCGCCTGATGACTTGATCGGCACAGATTTTGAACAGGAAGGGGTCGTCCCAGAAGTAATGTTTGACGTCTTTAAAGAATTTGTTTTTCTGTTGGGACGTCATCCCCTTCACAACAAAGTTACCCGCATGGTAATTTGCGAAGTCGGCAAACCATGGGGTAGTAGAGTCACCACGAAAAGAAACCGCATTGAGTGTCTCGAGAGGAAACGTTTCATTTATTTCCTTTTTCTCGAACACATCCTGGTGAGGGTTTTCGAATCGGGACAGATGATCAGCCGCTAGGTTCTCAGCTCCTTTTTTATCACAGATAATGATATCAAATTNGTTGGGACGTCATCCCCTTCACAACAAAGTTACCCGCATGGTAATTTGCGAAGTCGGCAAACCATGGGGTAGTAGAGTCACCACGAAAAGAAACCGCATTGAGTGTCTCGAGAGGAAACGTTTCATTTATTTCCTTTTTCTCGAACACATCCTGGTGAGGGTTTTCTAATCGGGACAGATGATCAGCCGCTAGGTTCTCAGCTCCTTTTTTATCACAGATAATGATATCAAATTCTTGCAGGAAGAGAACCCATCGGAGCAATCTCGGCTTTGAATCTTGCTTAGCAAAGAGATATTTCAGGGCCGAGTGATATGTATACACTATGCATTTGGTTAAGATTAAGTAAGGCCGAAACTTTTCAAAAGCATACACCACAGCTAATAATTCTTTTTCCGTAGTGGTGTAATGAGTCTGAGCCTCGTTCATAGTTTTACTGGCATAGTGTATAGGCTGGAAGTGTTTGGTTTTTCGTTGCCCCAAGACCGCGCCTATAGCAAAATAACTTGCATCGCACATGAGTTCAAAAGGCAAGTCCCAATCGGGGGCAACTAAGATGGGTGCTTCTGTGAGCTTTTTCTTAAGAGTTTGAAAAGCTTTGATGCACTCGGGAGAAAAGATGAAAGGAGCATCTTTTTCAAGAAGATGGGTCATGGGCCGGGCGATTTTAGAGAAATCTTGTATGAATCTACGATAGAATCCGGCATGACTAAGGAAACCCCTAACACCTTTGACGATGGTGGGATGAGGTAGTTTAGCAATGACATCGACTTTGGCTCTGTCGACCTCAATCCCGCTTTTAGAAATCTTATGGCCGAGGACAATGCCCTCTTTGACCATAAAGTGACTCTTCTCCTAATTTAGACATAAGTTGGTGTCTTCACACCGTTTCAACATTTTTTCTAAATGGGAGAGACATGATTGGAAAGAATCCCCAATGACCGAGAAATCATCCATAGACCTCCATAGTTTTCCCGATCATGTCGTGGAATATGGCCATCATACACCATTGGAACGTGCCTGGAGTATTGCATAAGCCAAAAGGCATACGTCTGTAGGCAAAAGTTCCGTAGGGGCATGTAAAGGTGGTCTTTTCTTGATCCTGCGGATCAATGGGAATCTAAAAGTAACCCGAGAAACCGTCTAGGAAACAATAGTACTCGTTCCCCGCTAATCTCTCGAGCATCTGGTCCATGAAGGGTAGAGGAAAATGTTCTTTACGGGTGGCATCATTTAACTTGCGATAGTCAATGCATACTCTCCACCCCGTAACCAATCGAGTTGGAATCAACTCGTTTTCTTCATTAGTGACAACAGTTATGCCACCCTTTTTTGGGACACAATGAATGGGACTAACCCAAGGACTATCAAAGATTGGGTAAATCAACCCGGCTTCAAGAAGTTTGATAACCTCCTGTTTGATAACCTCGTGGATTTTAGGATTAACCCGTCTCTGTTGTTGAACCACTGGTTTGAAGTTGTAGCCTTCCGTAAATTCCCGTACGATTAGTAAATACATAAACTGGAATAAAGGTATTTTGTTATTTAAATATCCCTTTTTACGAGTGACAAATTTTTTTTTTGCATGACGTATTATGTGAATCTCCATGACATTGTGATTTATCATTTGCCTAGGAACGATGCTTACACACCAACCTAGATAGTCTAATTATCGCGAATATATTTTTTAAACGTTTATATTTTATAATATACGTTTCGTTTATTTACCGTGTACTATTAATATATTTCCCGAGCCTACAAAAATTCCCGGGATTGGTCAATAATATTATTGGACCGTAACTCGACCCGTGAAACTTGCTAAATGGGCCTACGTGATCCATTGGGCCTTAAACCCAACCACTAAACCAAACGGACTCCTTTTCTTTCTTTCTTTTCTTTCTCTGCTGGGCAGAAACACAAACACAAGCCCAAAGGCTTTATAAGCCCAAACCCCCTTAGTTTTATTTTTCTTTTTCTTTCTTTTGTACCCGTCGAGTCCCAAGCCTCCAAACCACCCCCGTTTTCTCCTAAATTTGACACACGACTTAGTCACATTTTTACATATCTCGATAGAACACCAAGCAAAGATTTGGGAATGATAAATCTTGCTACTTGAATCGCTCGTTTACTACACTAAAACTGCCCAAAGTAAAACCTCCAACTCTATGAACAAGGTTAACCAAAAACGTGTCACAATTTTCCTACGAGCCTCCCATGCTCCCCAATGACAACCAAATGAACACTATGCATCTTGTAAGTGTCATGAATGAACAGGAGATCACTGACACATTCCTTTGTCATGTTACAACTCGATTGGACAAGTATGGAGGTGCCACACTATGGAACCAAGCCAACACACCATTCCCTTGGCTTCTATCACTTATCTTGACATTTCACGAGCCCTTATAACGCCCCATGCAAACCTCAACTGATCTCACACACACATGAGTACCAATTAACTAAAATACGTGAAGTGTTAATGTCGAGTTGAGACAGAAAGTTTACTAGGCGTACGAGTTGCACAAGCGATCCAAGGGAACCATTTTTCGTTTGTCTTGAACCTTGCTGAGCCGTGAACCATACCTCGTTGATCCTTCGTACCAAATTGAACCATACGTACCATTTTACCCCACCTTTTGAGGTGAAGTAAGTCACTCGACACACTTCTTCTTATTTTCATTTCGTTATATTTGTTTTTGGCACATTTACTTTACCTATTTTATTCATAATATAATAACGTGACACTTACATTTTATTTGACATTCTAATTATTCAAAACGTTAACAATCGAGATGTATAAAGTTTTGGACATGAATATGACGTTTAACTAATGTATTCGACACGTTTTGTAAGTCCCTTGACCCATTCGAAAATTTGGAAAAGACTTAGAATTTTTCTAAGTCTTGAAACTGTTTACAAGTGTCATTTGCTCGAAACACTTTGGCCTTGTAAAAATCATATTTGACACATGACCACCTCTTTTTATTACTCGAACCCATTGTCACCTTGGTTGACAAACAAGTGACATAAATTATTCGACCATATGAACTTGTTTAACCTATTTGCCTGACCTCTTTTGTAGCGACCAAAACAGATTTTTATAAAAACTAAATAAGTAACGTGGGCTTATTTAAAGCCCAATAAGCTTTGTGATAAACTGGTCCTGAAAGCCCAACTTTAATATTTTTATATTCTAAAAAAAAGCCCAAGTCCAGGCCCAAAACCCTCGTAAGCCCAACGAATCTAAAAACCTTAATGGGCCTTAAGTTAAGCTCTTAAAGCCCATTTAGTGAAATAAGGAATTTTTAAGAAAATAAGCTGTTATAATAAGTTAATTGGAATGAACTGAGCTTATAGAAAAAGTATAAAAGCTAAATCCCAAGTTTGGTGAAATTTGGACTATGTTTGCAAAATTTCTTAAACCGGGGACTAAAAGTGTAAAAATTGCAAACTTGTGGTAGAAACTGTCAATTCTGGAAATTTATGTTCTAAACTGTAAATAATAACATTTGGAGTTGAAAAATGTAAATGTTGATATTATTTGGACTTAAAATGAAACGATCGTTAACTTTGGACTAACGGTGAAAATTCTATTCGTTAAGGTTGAAAATGTAAATTCTGGAAACTTAAAGGATTTTTCTGTAAATATTATTTTATAAAAATAATATTAATGCTTATATGGAAGAACGTGTATTCGAAATTAAAGAACGGAATAAGTTTTTATATACGTTATATAATTAATATTAACGATATATAACGAAACGTACTATATTTCTTTATTCGTGAATTACTCATATGACTTAATTACGATAACTTTCCGTCAATCATCGATCAATGTACTTACAAGTTATATTTATATATAACTTTGCTTTTGAACTTAAGGCATTTAACAAACACGAGATTCGTTCATAACTAAATGACTAGTATTCGCGATAAAACTGGACTTAGACTATCAAACTGAAACTTGCATTATCTTTTAGGTTGTGTGTGAAGCCGTTGCCTTGCTTTGTTGAGATTACAATACAACTGTACTACTGAGGTGAGTTCATAGCCCACTTTTTAACTGTTTTATGTGGAGGGATACATGCTTAAAAACCGAACACAAGTCTTTTATTTTGGTATTGATATACCGGCTAACCGTTATTATTGCTTAAGTAGCTATTGCCAAAAGACCCTCGATCATGAACCTTAATCACTTGATGAGTGAACGTAAATAATGATGGATAGATCTATTTGGGGCTGTCAATCCCCGTTTGGTCGTTGGAGAAAACTACCAAATGCACATTATTTTGATAACATAGGTTACTGGCAAAGACCTATCTTGGGGGCATATTATTATTATATTGCGTCATATTATTAAATATGATTGGCTGTCAAATCGTTGTGTGTCATGAGCTTAATGAAATAACAGATATGTGTGAATTGTTTTCAACTTGTTTGATTGCATACGTTTGCAATAAATGACTATATCTTGTGTTCAACTGTTTTACTTTCAAACCTATGAATGTCACTCAACTTTATGCTGACTTTTAGCATGTTTATCTCAGTAATTAAGCAAGAAGGATCATGAAGGCACGGAGTGGGCATATGGACTTAAACAAATACTTTGTTTCATAATAAATAAATGTGTTGTTGAAATGTGAACATCTTAATATATGGTATTTTGAAATAAAATAAACTTTTAAACATCACTTTGTGTTGTTTCTGTGACTGTGAAAAGATCCTCGAAGTAACACCCAAAAGTCTTCCGCTGTTATATTAAAGTCTTCCGCTGTTATTTTAAAAAGTCTTCCGTTGTAAATTATAAAAGTCTTCCGCTATCATGGTTAAATTTTGGGAGTGTTACAGAAGTCATCCTCCATTAAGATTTTATGAGTACAGAATTCAGGGTTAATACCCTTGATGTCGGAGAGTTTCCAGGCAATTGCCTGTTGATGAGACTTCAAGACCTTTATAAGAACGGCTTTTTCCTCATCTTTTAAGTCTTTAGCAATAATGACGGGTAATTTATCATCACCCTCCAGAAATGCATACTTGAGATGAGGTGGTAAGTCCTTAAGCTCGACCTCAGGAAATTCATCAGTTTTCTCAACAGACTTGATTTCCTCGTTATGAAGTTTTTGTGGAAGAACGAGAGGGTGGGAGGGATCTTCATTCAAGAGCTTCTCAAGGAGAAGTATGTCCATCTCCGGGTCAATCTCTTGGCTATCAACTCCATCGGGAATTGAATCACTTTTGAGAAAGGCCTCTATTTCCTCCAAGATGAAATCACTTCCCTCAAACGGAGTTAGGGAAGGAGAAGAATTAGCAATGATAGGTTGGGAAGAGGGAGTGGGATTGCCACTCAAAGAACGATCAGTGAAACCAAGAATCTCCTGAGAATACTCATCCGAAGCAACATCGATGACATCGATTCTGTTAATTTCTGTTGCATCATAGTTGGAAGAGTATCTCGACGTTTTATCAAGATTGAACGTGATGGCTTCATTACCAACACGTAGAGTGATTTCTTCTTCAAAGACATCGATCAGAGCACAACCCGTTCTGAGGAATCCCATCCCAAGAATGAGAGGAACCTGTGGGTCTGCATCAAAGAGTTTTTCCTTGTTATTGAGAAAATTCTTGATTGTCGATGCAAACTTGGGCATCAGAAGAAGAGCATCGCGAAGCTAATGTCAAAATGTAATTCTTTAAAGATTTGGAAAATTTGTCCAGTTGGTGACTAGCTTTTTCGCGGAGCTTCTGATCTTGTAAACGTGATGGATAAGGAATCGAAGGCTTGGGAACGGGATTTTCAACGGGAACGGCTGGAGGTTCAAAAACAACTCCAGGTTTGGACTTGGGTTTCGGGACCGAGATAACTTGAGGGTGGACGTCGTCGGTACCTCCGTTATCAGTAGGAAGTACCGTGTCCGTAGTAACCTCAGGTTCGGGTTCAGCTACCTCGGAGAAAGAGAAGAAGGGGTAGCAGGAGCCGTGGGTCCTTTGTATGAAACTCCACTTCAGGTTGTGATCGCCTTAACATCGCCCCTCGGATTAGCGATCGTGTTAGAAGGAAGTACTCCTGAGCCCGAGGGTCGATCATTTAAAGACTTCTTATGTTCAGAGATTTGGCTGACCAATAACCGATTCGTTTCCTCCTGAGATTTCATGAATTGTTTCAACAACTCATCGGAGGAAGACTGGGGTTGAACAACATTTTGATTCTGGTTTTGGTTTGGAAAATTTTGAGCACGGTTGTTTTGAAAATTTCCTTGATGTTGGTTGTTGTTACCCTGAAAATTGTTTCCCTGATTATGAAAATTACCCTGATTATGAAAATTCCCATGATTATTGTGACCTTGATTTCTTTGAAAATTTCTTTGGTTTTGAAAACCCTGATTATGCCCGGAATTGAAATTCCCTTGGTTGTTAAAACCTTGGTCCATTCGATTTTGGTTTTGATGAAAATTTTGGTTCCGGTTTTTAGCATTATGGTTTTGAGACTGATTAAATCCGGGTGATCCAAGAAAATTGTTGGAACGATAGCTTAAGAGATTACGGTCCCCCTGTGGTTGGTAAGAGTTACCCCCCGCATTGTAGGAACCTTGAGCAGCGAAAACGTTCTCTTGAGTGAAGCCACCGGTGGCTGGGCACTCAGTATAAGGATGTGGACCACCACATGTTTCACAACTGTGACTGACAGCTCTGACTTGATGGTTGATGTTCTGATTAGTTTGATGCATTCTCAACACAGCAGTGGACAGATCATCCATCTTTTTCGTGAGAGCAGCTATTTCAGAGGAGGCTGGATTGATAGATTTACATGAATCATTCCTCTCAGCTGAGGAATCCCAGAAATTGTGGTGGGCAGTCATGTTCTCAATGAGATCATAGCACTCCTTGGGGGTCCTTTTCATAAAAGTCCCTCCGGAAGCAGCATTGATCGTGTCACGATGACGGAGAGTCAAACCATTGTCGAACGTGTCTATGATGGTGACTAGAAGCATGTTATGATTGGGACATCGATCAATTGCAAGCTTATAGCATTCCCATGCCTCAAATAAGGACTCATCGGGAAGCTGTCGGAAGTTGCTAATATCATTTCTCAACTTTGTTACCATGGATGGTGGAAAGTATTTTGCTAAGAACTTGGTAACCATTTCATCAAAAGTATGGATCGAATTCTTCGGGAGACGATCAAACCAGGCAGTAGCATGATGAGTGAGAGAATATGGAAAGAGGTATAAGCGAAGGCCGTCTTCGGTGACACCATTTCGCTTCATACTTTGGGTGACGGTTAAGAATTTATCGAGATGCTTTTTTGCATCGTCACCCGGTAAACCGTGGAACTGACACGAATTCTGGACTTGCTGAATCATGTGGTGCTTGAGTCCAAAATCCGTGGAATTGATAGTAAGCGGTGCAATGGGTCCTCCCCTCCCCTGTAGGGTGGGTTGACATAGCTCCTCCATCGTTCGGAGATCGGGAACTACCTCACCAATTTCAGAGTTGGGAGGGGGTGGAGGTGGTGGTGGGTCATCGTCAGGAAGTGTTAATGACTGTTTTTTTGATTATGATTATGATTTTTACAAAAATTTACAAGTGATGTGATTTGTACAAGGAGGGTTTTGAAAATCACTAAACTTAAACGTTTTTGAAAACACGTAACAACCTCCCCGGCAGCGGCGCCAAAATTTGACTCCTCCCAAATAGTCAACTAAGTCAACCAGGTGTTCCTGGTCAACTAAGTCAGGCTAAGAGAGAGAGGAGAGATCAATTTATGATCCGGTGTAAGCACAGTGTGTTCCCGGGTCGTTATGTCCTGACGAGATTGAAATTGTGTGTGGGAAAACGTTTTGGGAATGAGTGATTAGGAATAGTAACCAGATAGAGATTTTTATTGATTTTTACACTAATGATTGCTGGAAATGATAATGAAACAGTATTAACAAATACAGAAATGCAAATAATCCTAAAAACCTAAATGCGTACTAGAAAAGTGAAAATATGCAAAAATAAACTACAGGGGGTGAAAATGATTTTTTTACAAACTTAATATTAAAAGAAAATTTTATAAAAAAGAAAATTATTTTTTTGATTATTTTATTATTTTTTATTAATTAAAAACTATTTTAATAGTTAAAAACTATTTAAATTATCCTAAAATTACCAAAATACCAAATAAACCTAAGAAAAATGAAAAATTACTTTTAAAAAGTCTAAAATAACCTAAAATAATTTTAAAAATTAAAATTATATTTTTTTGTCTTTTTGTGAATTTTCTATTAATTAATTACCAATTAAATCTAATTAACTAGTTTAATTTATGAAAAATAGAAAAATAACTTGCAAAATTATGAAAATTTTTAGAAAACTAAATTATTGCTACAGGAACCTAGAAAAATTATGAAAACTTGATTTAAACTATTATTTAATTATTTATCTAATTACTAAATTTATTATTACTAAATTACTAATTTAAGTAATTTAATTTAAGAAAAATAGAAAATGAACAGTGAAAATTATGAAAAATTTCCTAAAATTATTTTATAACTTATAAAACCTAGGAAAATTATAAAAACCTACTGTTGTTAAATAAAATCTAATAAAACTAATTAATTACTAATATTACCTAATTATTATTTAATCTATTATTAATTATTAAAAATACTAAATGATAAAAGAAAAATCTGGAAAAATTAATAAAAATATTATGACTAAATAGAAACCTAAAAAAAATATAAAAATGAAAATTGCTTTTTGAAAAAGCTGAGCAATAAGCCAAATGGCTTAAATAGAAGCTATCACTTTTTTTTAAAGTGATTATTTTTGAATTTTTCTTTTTGACAGATGAATATATGATGAAAATAAGTAACTTTAATGAAAACACTTTTTACAAATCTTAAAATAAGCACTTTGCACCCCCTTAAGCTTGACAGATTCTATTTTGGCTTTTTATGAAATGCAGAAGCTTCTAATAAGCTCTACAGTACACACAAGCTACAAAATAAGATGCAAACAACTTATATGAACACAAATTAAGCCAAAGATACAAGAAAAGCACACTGGATAAGCTGAAAAGCACAAATAAGCAATTCCAAATCAACACAGATAAAAGAGAACCAAAGAGTCCAAGGTGCTAGTTTGCAAGCCTTGTGGGGCCCACAAATAAGCTCAGAGATCCAAATTAAGACTTGGATCAATAAGTTCACCTGGAAAGCTTTAAAATAAGCCAAGATTCAAAGTCTAATTCTTACAAATAAGCTCTGTGTGAGCTTATGAAAGTTGGCCAAAATCTCAGTATATACTGACTCCCAGTATAACTGTGAAATGGTGCAAACAAGAAACTACTAGCAGACCTATTTAACAAGCTTGGAAATGCAAAACAAGGCTTGAGCCTTGAAGATGAGCTTATTGGCTTTCCAAAAAGCTAAAAATCACACCCTTGGTCGCACTAATAAGCTCTGTGTGAGCTTATGAAAATGTGCAAAAGTCTGTGCACAGGGCAAGTGACAGACTACAAGGGCAACTTTGAGAGTGCTTTTTAATAAGCAAATGAAATCCAAATCAAGATTTTTTTTTTGGAAAATGAAAACAACCAACAAGACTACACAAATCAACAATTGGTTTGGATTTCCAAACTGTTTTGAACCTTGTGCAAGATCTGGGAGATTTGCACAATTTGACAGACTTGAAAATTTTGACTTTTCTAATGAACACCTAAGTTGACTTTTATGAACTTTGAATTTGATTTTATGAATGATTATGTATTATTAGGCTATATGAAAACTAAATTATGCTAAAACAAACACTTGTGAACAGATTTGATGGGATTTGGATTCCAAACATTTGACAGATTATTAATGAAATGAGATTAAAGGCCAAGTTGACTTTCTTGCAAAAGACCACTGATTTTTATGATTGTTCTGAGCTAATATGGTCCTAAATGACATGTACCAAGCAAGAACAACAACATAAACACAATGAATCACAAAGATCACAGATTAACCAAACAATACCTTTTTGAAAACAGATTTTTGATTTCCAACACAAATCAATGATTGAGATTATGAAACTGAATCCTAACCACTTATTATGATATAACAAGCCTAAACAAGCACAGAAACCACAGTCTAATTCACAAATGAACCAGATAACAGTAATCACTAATTTAACTGTGAAAATAGAAATCTAAGCAACTTTCAATTCTATTTAACAATCTACTTATATCAAGCTAGATTATGACTAAGCAGCACCAAATGAGCATAAACAAGCAAGAGAGAACAGAATATAAGCAATGAAACAGTGAAATGGAAAATGGGATTACGAGCTTACAAATGCCATCCAGCTAAAAACCAAGAACAAGGACCAAGTAACCAATCCTATAGGTTCTCCACAGAACCACTAACCCAAGGCCATCCAAAATTTACCCTGCTCTAGCTGTGATCACCATCTTCAACATTTTTTTGATTTTTCACTGAATTTTGGTATTTTTTGGTATTTTTCTGTTTTTAATACTAGACTGAGTTTTAAGGTTTCTAAAAGCTTTTATAAGCTTTCTAGGAGCTTATGTGAGCCTAAGAGTCCATAAACATAACTACAAACAACATTAAACAGATTTGAGAAATTTCAAAGGAAAATTGCACAAAGTTGAGATCAAACTGAATTACTTGAATTGATAACTTAAAAAGGTTTACAATACACTGAATTGACTTAATTTAACACTAGAAAGATTAAAAGTACAATGAAAATGATGAAATTTGCTTAACGACCTAGATTACACTAAATTACACTAGTTCTCTTTCATCTCTGCATCTTCTTCTATTTATAGGAGAGATTAGGGTTCTTCATGCATCCCTGATCATTTCCATAGCCATTGGATGTCTGAAATGTGATCCTAGCCCTCCACGTGTTTGCAATTTTGCATTTATAAATTGCAACAGGGTGGGCAGCATTAAATGCTGAGGTGAAAGGGTGGAGGTGAGTGGTTTGGGCGGTGGAAGTGGTGGGCATGGTGGGGGTGGTGGATGTGATGGGTTGCAGACAAGTGGGAGGGACGAAGGTGTTTGTTTGACTTATTTTGACCAAGGGGGGAACGGGGTGAGTTTGACTGGGATCAAACTTGGGTTTTGGGTTTATTATAATGAAAAGGTAAGTGGGCTTGGGGTTTTGTTGGGCCAAAGATAAAAAAGGGCCAAGGGATGGGGAAGGGTTTGGACTGGATTGGATTTTGGATTAAGGGGATTTTGGGTTTAAGTAATAATAGGGATCCGTTTTATTTTGTAAATTTCACAAGGACCAATTATGTAAATTCTGGATTTTTGAGGGTTAGGTTTGACAACTTTCCAAAAGTACTTGCAAGGGTAAAACTTGCCAAGGTTCAAGAGTGTAAGGACCATAGTTGACTTTTCCATTTTTTGAATCTTCCAGGAACCATTTATGCCAATTGCGAAACTTCAGCGACCAAACTTGTATACCAAACTTTTCACCCAATGATTGTTTTTGCCAAAGTTTCATAATACAAGGACCATAATCGTAATTTTCCAAAAGATTTTAATCCTAGGGGCTATTTTTGACAACTTTGCAAAGTTCAAGGACTAAACGTGTAAACTTTTGAAACTTTTCACCAAAGGACTAATATGACCACTTGTGATTTTCTAAGGACTTTGGTTGATTTTCTTTCAAAATTAATGCTTAGGGACTAGATTTGACAAGTTTTGAAAGTTGAGGGACTGAAACTAATAATTGTGCAAACTTTGCTCGTTTTTCATTTGTTTTCAAACATTTTGCATCTAAAACATATAAAACACAACCCTGGGATATTTTCACTATTTTGATACATATTTGGGTGTTTTTGGATGTTTTGGCATTTCAGATGATACAAAAATGATGAGTATTTACACACTCATCAATTACCTCTGTGTCTAGCTGAGCACTGCTGTGCCGCCATACTCCTTCCTCGCCTACTTACTCCGATGTCTTTGGATGAGTAGGATATTCATAAGTAATTGTTAGGAATACGATTTTTCTTAGAAAACATTCGGTAACCCCAAGTACGATTAAGCATTGTTTAGCTCGTAGTAGTTATAATGGTTATTGTAGAACACTAAATAAGATCACAAACACGCTTAATACTTGTGGTTTGGTTCGTTGGATTAAAGAAAGAAAAGAAGAAATGTAGAGAGAGAAAGTTAGAGAGAGAAAGAGGTGAAGCCTTAGAGAGTAAACCAAAAAAAAGAAAATAGATTATGAGAAGGCTTACCCTCTCCAAGGATGGAGAGGGTATTTATATGTACATGGGTTTTTGCCACTTGGGCGTGCCACTTGGGCTGCGGATCAGGTATACAGTGGGTAAAGACCCGTCCTTCTTCCGCGAACTAATCTACTTCTAAACTACGTTTTACTAACTAACATAACTACTACGAGCTAAACAATGCTTAATCATATCTGGGGGTGACCGAATCTTTCTCATACAGAAATCGTATTCCTAACAATCTCCCCCTAAGGGAGGTCACCCCTGAAAATCATTCTTGAATTCTTGCATTGAGATCTTTGTAGATGCTTTTGTAGCTCGTAGTTGTTGATTCTTCATTGATGTACGACTCAAGATGACTTCCTTGATGTATATGATGATCTTTGACTTTGCTCTTCGCTCTTCATCCAAATAATTAGCTTCAAGTCATCTTTGAGTGTATGTGTCTCTTTGTGATGTTGTAATTGTCTTTGTGATGTCATGCTTACACTTTTCTGGATCATGATCTTCTGCATCAGAGTTGTGGAAGCATAGTCGAAGCCCATTCCTTGATCATGATATCTTGTGTTATGATGCTGAAGTGTAAGCATGAGGAGATGAATCTGCATCTTTTCAGCAATCGGCATCAATCGTCAACTTCTTTGTCTTTGGTGTGATTACGCCTTTCCTACATGCTCATACATCTTTGTTGAGTAGATCTTCCCGGTTGAACAGTTCTGACGTCTCCTTTTAGATGTTGGTATGAGCATGTGGAACTAGAGTGATGGTGGTGAACATGGTAAGTTTGGTATGTTGAGTTGCATAAAAGTTGGTTAGTAATAAACATACCGACACTTACAAGTTCGGACTTCGAGATCGTCAACAGCATAGTGTGAAGACGTTCTCTAATCCTTACCAAGGCCGTTCCTAATCGGATGCCCCCGAAAGGGCTTTCACTGACATACCTAAGTACACCAACGATTAGGTGAGTCGCTGGAGATCACCCCACGACTGTAGACCTTTTGGAACACCACCGTACACACTAAGCGTAATCCACAAGAGATTACCGAAGTGACCTGCTGTCAGGGCTGTTTGATGTTGACCCTGGCAGGAGTTTCCACTCAATCATTGGGAAATACATGTGTATATTCCCTCATAAGTGTTCTTGGCAGATTGCTAAGTGATGAGTGCTCAAACACTCATCATTTTTGGTCAAATATGAACTGCAAAACATCTGAAAACACTTAAAAACACATCAAAATGCATAAAATATCCAAGGATCGTGTTTTATATGTTTCAAATGCAAAATGTTTAAAAACAAATGAAAAACGAACAAAGTTTGCATAATTGGCAGTTTCAGTCCCCCAACTTTCAAAAATTGGCAAAACTAGTCCCTGGAATCCAATATTATGGAGTTTTATCATTCAAGGTCCCTGAAGTATTTTAAGTTGTCAAAAATGGTCCTTGAATGAAATTTTGGGCAAATGGCAGAAAAGGTCCCTGAACTTTTGGAAATTGTCAAATTTGGTCCTTGGATATTTAAAAATGGAAAAATGGCAATTGTGGTCCTTGTGTTATTGGAATATGGCAACAATGGTCCTTGTAAGCAATTTGGAGAAATTACGGATTCAACCCTCATCTTTGGAGAAATTGCATAAATGGTCCTTGTAAAACTACATAACCAAATGGACCCTTGTTTATTATTATACAACCCAAATAAACCCAACAAACAAAACCCCTACCCCTTAGCCCAACACAAGCGGGGCCCAACACCCTTTCGTTTTTATTTTTACCCGGCCCAAAACAAGGTTATAACCTCCCCCCGTTTAATTAACCCTTCCCTCCCAACACTCCCCCTCCAAACCAGGTCCTTTTGCTCCCCCTCCTCCCACCTTTTCACCAACCAGCCACCTTCATAAATACCTTCACCAACCCAAACCAACCTCACCCCTCCTCATTAAATGAACTCACCAGTTCCACTCATCTTGCCCCATTTGTATTTGGCGCCAAAACTGGATTCATGGCTGAGATCATTGGAACTTCAATCCAACGAATGGGATTTGGTCAAGGGGTCAGCAAGAAAACCTTTGGGACTGCCAAAAGTGCACAGGAAGCTCACATGGAGGCTAAGAGTTCTTGTTTTTTTTATTTCTAGTATAAGTAGAAGCTTATGTAAGAGGATAAAGAGTAGTAGTGAAAGTAGTTTAATTTTAGTTAACTAGTTATAATTTGTAATCTCTTTTTAATATTAATGCAAGCATTTCATTTTCTCAGTTATTAAAGCCTTGTTCTCAATTCTCCATTTTTTAGTTAAAAATCCAATTTTAGTTAAAAGCTTGTGTAAGCTTATTATTGTTTCCATCTCTTTCAGAAGCTCACCTTAGTCTCTTGTAACATAAAAGAAAACATAAAAAGGGGTAAAATCAGAAAAGAAAAAAATAGAACCAGGATCACATAAATTTCTAGAATTACCTATGCTTGACAATGGGGAATGCAAAGGAAGTGGTCGTTTTGGATTGGCCAGAAGGACTTTACCTAGCTTGTTGTGAAACAAGCTAGGAGCTTGTTGCAGACTCAAGGTCCCCTTGTTTAGCTTGGGGATAAGGTTTCATGTTCTATTTCATTTTTAGTTAAAATCTCATAAATTGTTCTTGTTAAGTGTTGTTGTTAATTATTGTTTACTTTAGCTTATATGTGCTTAGTTTAGCTTAAAGTTAGTTAAAAACTCAGTTTCATAGCCTATTTACCTTATTTGCTTCATAAATTTGTTAAAACATGTTTTTAAGGGGTGTTTGGATCTAAATGTTTAGCTGAGCTCTTGTACCTTTCAGTGGTTAAAACTTGTTCATACTTCTCTCTTAGGATCATATTAGACCAGTTATAGCATCACATTGATAGGTTTTAAGTTAAAAGTCAAAGTTGCCTTAAAAATCTCATAAGCAGCCTCACTGTTTGCAAGTTAGATAGTCATATCATCAATTTAGGTTTGAAACATGTTAAGCTTGCTGGTAATAATCTCATTTTATCCTAACACAACATTTTCAGTGAGATTTTCTCATTAGAATCTCACCAAAGTCAAAGTTTACAAAACTGAGAAAGTCAAAATTGCAAAATTTGCTTAAAAGTTGGAGGAATTTTCATTTACTCATGGCTCAACCATTTGATCTATACATTTGGATATTTGTTCATTGCCAGCTTGTGATTGCAAAAACAATTTTTGCGTAATTTTAGGAATTTTTCTTCATAGGATTTGAGTGGCTTAAAGTACCCTGTTTAACCCATTTTGTGCCCTGCACCCAGTCCAAATCAGTTTTACCCGTTTTTCATGGCCCCTTAACTTGCTCATTTCTTGAGATTAGTACTTGATTCTCAGTGTTTTGGGAAGCCTTCTAGGTTGGCTTGAATTATCCATAAGTTGTTTGCACTCAAGTGCTTATTACCCTAGCTTATTTTGCCCTCAAAGCCACCCCCTTTACCACTGTTGCTGCTGATGCAATCAGCAGCTTTGAAGCTTGTTTGATCTTATTATTTGTTGGATTCTAGCTGTTTAGCTGTTGATGTTTTATTGAGATTGTGTGTGGCTGCTTGTGCATTTGTTCCAGCTTATGAGCTTATTGGTTAGCTTTTAGCTTGTTCTAAAAACTCATTTTCAATTAAAGCCTCCACTGTTGGTTTTTAAGCTTTTGCATAAGTTTCATTTTAGCTTTCCAGTGAAGCTTCTTTCACAAAAGCTGTTTAGTTTTGAGGTTAAAGTCAGTTTGTAAAAGAAAAATAAAAAAAAATAATAAAAGTAAAAAGTGCAAAACCCAGGACTCGAACCTGGGTCTCACAGCTCAAACAACACACATGCACCATCTGCCCTTGGGTCTTTTTCAATATTATCATGCACAATTTAATATATAACTATCCCTTTTTTGTTTTGCTTATTTAAGCTTTAACAGCTTATACAGCTTAATTTTGGCTTATTATTGTACTGTACCACCACTGTTTATATTTTTCTTAGATTAATATTCACTTGGAGTATTTATTAAAAAAGTTTCAGATTTTTAGAATAGTTTTAGTAATTATTAGAATTTAATTAGTGTTAAATTGTTTTTAATTCGTAATAAATAGAATTTTTATTGAATTTTTAATTTCCTTTTTTCTAAAAATTTTGTTTTGTCATTTAGTACGTAAGAAAATTATTTGTAACCCCGTAGGACTTTTATTTCTCTCATTTCACTTTTATTTTTGTACGTATACGTTTACTTAAACGTAAACGTAAACGTACACTTTTAGATTTGTAATTGTTTCCAGATTTCTAGTAATCATTTGTAGTGTTTGTTTATCATTTTCATTTATAATTTCGTAGTTTAATTCCAATCAATCTCTTTCACCAATCCTCGTTTCATAAACGCTTGATCTCAGAATCGTTTTAAACACCATTTCACGCTTCGTCGGGATATAACGACCCGGGAAGAACTCCTGTACTCTCCTAGGTGCATTGTGCCTTGTCTAGTTTGACTTTTGTTGACCAAATCCTTGGTTGACTTTAGTTGACCGTTCAGGGCCAATCAAAATTTGGCGCCGCTGCCGGGGAGGCGTGTCGCGTGTCTTAAACGTTTTGCAGTATCGTGTTTTGAAACACAACTTGTGTATATCATCTATCCTTTGTATATTTTCATATAAAACAAAAAAATAATCGTGAAGTCAATTCGTTTGACGGATCGATTGCCAAAAATATCGTCTTTTCAAATTTCAAAAACATGTAAAACCCAAAAAGATTCTTCCTCCTAATTTTCATAATTCTTGCAGCTCTAAGGAATCTTAGAGTTGTTTTCTAGTGCATGCGCACTCGTTCTTCTAGGTCTACAAGTCCATTACGTGTGCTTGGCAGAATTCCTCGAAGACGACGTAGACGTTCTGCCCCCGCAGTCGAATCTGAGATTCGTACTGTTTCTCCCCCTTCTGTCATCATGGCATATCTTCCTATGAGTGAGCTTCTCCAAGCACCCATCGAGGGTTACGGAGATGCCATTGTTGTTCCAGCCATCGTGGCTGACAGTTTTGAGCTCAAAACCGGGTTACTAAATCTTGTAACGCAAAGTCAATTCTTTGGTTTTGAGCGGGACGATCCTCATGCTCATATTCGATGGTTTAACAAGATCACATCTACCATCAAATACAAGAATGTCCCATCTGAGGCAATCAAACTTCTTCTCTTCCCATTCTCCCTCGAGGGACAAGCCCGGATTTGGCTTGAAAAACAACCCTCTCGTTCTATTGAAACATGGGAGGATTTGGTAAAGAAATTTGTGAATGAATTCTATCCTCCTTCCAAGACCACGAGTCTTAATAACGAGATCATCAAGTTCACTCAGAAATTTGATGAATCATTTAGTGAGTCGTGGGATCGTTTCAAAGAATTGCTTCGCAAGTGTCCTCACCATGGTTTCTCCGAGTTGATGCAACTCGACACTTTCTACAATGGTGTGAGCCAAGCTGATCAGGATTCTCTTAATGCCTCCGCGGGAGGTAATTTCCTGAGTAAAACAACAAAAGAAGCTTTAGCGATCATCGAGAACAAATCTAAGGTCCGCACTACACGAAGCAAGCCGGTTGTTTCCCAAGTGAGTGTTGGTCCTTCTTCTTCATCGCCCGTGAGTCAATCTAGCACCGATGCTAAGATTGACAAACTCACGGAAGCCATTCAAGCTTTGGTTCTCTCTAACCAAAATAAAGTTTCCTTTCCACAAACTTCTTCTCCTGCTGAAGTTAAAAAGTGGAAGTCTGTGTTACGTGTGGTGGCCCTCATGCATACTACAATTGTATGGCCACCGATGGTAACCCCTTTGAAGCTAATGCGATAGCTGGTCCTTCCAATCATGGAAGTAACCAATTTCGTCCGCCGATGGACCCGAACTATCGTCCCAACCACTACCCTGGACCCCCCGGTTTTAATCAAAATGTTCAAAACCGAAACCAAAATGTCCAAAACCAAAACCGAATGAACCAAGGTTATCAAAACCAAGGTAATTACAATCAAGGTCATGGTTTCCACAATCAGAACCAAGGGTTCCAAAATCAAGGTTTCCAAAACCAAGGAAACTTTAACCGGAACCAAGGTCAGGGTCATTCCAACCAAGGGAATATTCATGGACATAACCAAAATCAAGGAAATTTTCAAAACCAAGGTCCAAACAACCGAGGTCAAAATTTTCCTACTCAAACTCAAGCCATTGTTCCTACTGGACCATCATCTGATGAGTTATTAAAACAATTCATGAAATCCCAAGAGGAAATGAACAAGTTGTTGGTTAGCCAGATTTCTGAGATCAAGAAGTCTTTAAATGATCGACCCTCGGGCTCAGGACAACTTTCGAGCAACACGATCGCTAACCCGAGGGGCGATGCTAAGGCGATCACAACCAGAAGTGGTGCTTCATATGATGAACCCGCGATTCCTACTACATCTTCTTCCTCTTTTCCTAAGGTAGTGGAACGTGAACCTGAGGCGACAAAGGACAAAGTGCAATTTACAAACCCACAAAGTACAGCACACGTCCATCCTCAGGTTGTTCCAAAAACAAAACCCAAGCCGGGAGTTGTCTTTGAACCTCCAATAACTCCGGCTGAGGACCCTAAATCCAAAACTTCTATTCCTTACCCATCGCGCTTAAATGAAAAAAAGCTCCGAGAAAAAGCCAGTCATCAAATGGATAAATTCTTTCAAATTTTCCAAGAATTACACTTTGACATAAGCTTCTCGGATGCTATCATTCTGATGCCCAAGTTTGCATCCACACTCAAACACTTGTTAAGTAACAAAGAAAAGCTGTTTGAGATGGCTAAAGCTCCACTTAACGAGAACTGCTCAGCATTTTTGTTAAAGAAGCTTCCCGAGAAGCTTGGAGACCCTGGGAAATTTCTCTTACCTTGTGTATTTCCAGGGATGGTTGAATGCTTTGCCTTGGCCGATCTTGGTGCAAGCATCAACCTGATGCCTTATTCAGTGTGGAAGAGACTTTCTCTTCCTGAACTCACTCCTACATGCATGACTCTAGAGCTTGCTGATCGTTCAATATGTCGTCCACTTGGAATTGCTGAGGACGTATTCGTGAAAGTAGGAAAGTTCCAATTTCCAGCTGACTTCATGGTTGTCGATTTCGATGCTGATCCACGGGTTCCTCTCATTGTTAGAAGAGGATTCCTGAGAACGGGTCGTGCTCTCATTGATGTATTCAAGCAAGAAATCACATTACGTGTGGGTAATGAAGCCGTCACTTTCAACTTCGACCAAACTTCGAGGTACTCCTCTAATTATGACTCTGAATTGGTTAACCGAATAGATGTCATTGATGTTGCTTTAGAGGAGTATGCTCAAGAAGTTCTTGGTTACGTTCATAATTCTTCGGGTGGTGATTCCACTCCGTCTTCTCATCCTATCATTTCCGACTCTTCCCCTTCTCTCACTCCGTTTGAGGGAAGCGATTTCCTTTTGGAAGAGGTCGAGGTTTTTCTCAAAAGTGATTCAGTTCCAGATGGAATTGATAACAATGAAATTGATCTGGAGGGAGATCTTCTTCTCCTCGAGAAATTGTTGAATCAGGACAATTCTCCTCCCCTCCATCCCGTAGAACTTCATAACGAGGAAATCAAGTCTGTTGAGAAAACTGATGAATTTCCCGAGGTCGAGCTCAAGGAGTTACCTCCTCATCTCGAGTACGCATTTTTGGAGGGTGATGATAAATTGCCCGTCATAATTGCTAAAGACTTGAGTAAGGAGGAAAAGTCTACCCTCATAAAGGTCTTGAAGTCACACAAGCAAGAAATTGCTTGGAAACTCTCCGACATCAAGGGTATTAACCCTGAATTTTATACTCACAAAATTTTAATGGAGGATGACTTCAAGCCGGCAGTCCAACATCAGAGACGGGTGAATCCTAAAATTCATGAGGTTATCAAACAAGAGGTTCTAAAACTTCTTGATGCCGGATTGATTTATCCCATCTCAGATAGTCCTTGGGTTAGTCCCATTCACTGTGTTTCGAAAAAGGGTGGCATTACTGTTGTCACAAACGAAGAAAACGAGTTGATTCCATCTCGATTGGTTACGGGGTGGCGAGTCTGCATTGACTATCGCAAATTAAATGAAGCCACCCGTAAAGACCATTTTCCTCTACCCTTCATGGACCAAATGCTTGAGAGATTGGCGGGGAATGAGTACTATTGTTTCCTCGACGGTTTCTCGGGTTATTTTCAAATCCCCATTGATCCTCAGGATCAAGAGAAGACTACCTTTACGTGTCCTTATGGAACATTTGCTTATAAACGTATGCCTTTTGGCTTATGTAATGCTCCTGGCACGTTCCAAAGGTGCATGATGGCCATATTTTCTGACATGATCGGGAAAACAATGGAGGTCTTCATGGATGACTTCTCGGTCATTGGGGATTCTTTTCAGACATGTCTCTCCCATTTGGACACTATGTTAAAACAGTGTGAAGACACCAATCTTTGTCTAAACTGGGAGAAGAGCCATTTTATGGTCAAAGAGGGCATTGTCCTCGGCCATAAGATTTCCAAGAACGGGATTGAGGTTGACAGAGCTAAGGTTGATGTCATTGCAAAATTACCTCATCCCACTACCGTCAAGGGTGTTAGGAGCTTTTTGGGTCATGCCAGTTTTTATCGTCGATTTATTCAAGATTTTTCTAAAATCGCCCGGCCTATGACCCATCTCCTCGAGAAGGATGCTCCTTTTATCTTCTCCCCCGAGTGCATCGAAGCTTTTGAAACATTAAAGAAAAAGCTTACTGAAGCACCGATTCTTGTTGCCCCCGATTGGGACTTGCCATTTGAGCTCATGTGCGATGCAAGTGACTTTGCTATCGGTGCAGTCCTGGGGCAACGCAAGACCAAACATTTTCAGCCGATACACTATGCGAGCAAAACAATGACCGAAGCTCAAAGTCATTACACCACCACTGAAAAAGAACTATTAGCAGTGGTGTATTCCTTCGAAAAGTTTCGGTCGTACCTGATCTTGACCAAATGTGTAGTGTATACGGATCACTCGGCTCTAAAATACCTCTTTGCAAAACAAGATGCAAAGCCGAGATTGCTTCGTTGGGTTCTCCTCCTACAAGAATTTGATATCATTATACGTGATAAAAAAGGAGCTGAGAACCTAGCTGCTGATCATCTGTCCCGATTAGAGGTTCCACACCAAGATGTTCTCAAGAAAAAGGAAATAAATGAAACATTTCCTCTCGAGACATTAAATGCGGTTGCTTTTCGTGGAGATTCTACTACCCCATGGTTTGCCGATTTTGCAACTTACCATGCGGGTAACTTTGTTGTGAAAGGGATGTCGTCCCAACAGAAGAATAAGTTCTTCAAGGATGTTAAACATTATTTCTGGGACGACCCCTACTTATTCAAAATCTGTGCCGATCAAGTCATCCGGCGGTGTGTTTATGGTCAGGAAGCCACTGAAATTCTCAAGGCTTGCCATGCCGGTCCCACGGGGGGCTACCATAATCCAAACTACACCGCCAAAAAGGTGTTTGATTCCGGTTTCTACTAGCCCACGATTTATAAGGATGCCCATGAATTGGTCAAATCCTGTAACGCTTGTCAACGTCACGGGAATATTTCACAAAAGAATGAAATGCCCCAAAATGCAATTCAAGTTTGTGAAATCTTTGACGTATGGGGCATCGACTTTATGGGGCCATTTTCGTCATCTCATGGAAACAAGTATATACTCGTGGCTGTTGATTATTTGTCAAAATGGGTTGAAGCGAAAGCTTTGCCCACAAATGATGCCTGAGTTGTTGTGAAGTTTTTGAAAGCTCTTTTTGCTTGATTTGGAACTCCACGTGCTATAATCAGTGATCGTGGTACGCATTTCTGCAATGACAAATTTGATAAAGTCATGCAAAAGTATGGTGTAACTCACCGTCTTTCTACTGCGTACCACCCTCAAACAAGTGGACAAGTTGAAGTTTCCAATCGAGGCATTAAAAGAATTTTGGAAAGAACTGTAGGTGAAAATCGTGCATCGTGGTCGGATAAATTAGATGAGGCACTCTGGGCTTTCCGCACAGCTTACAAAACACCCATCGGGTGTACGCCTTACAAGCTTGTGTATGGGAAAGCGTGCCATCTACCGATCGAGCTTGAGCACAAAGCCTATTGGGCCCTCAAGCATGCCAATTTCGACCTCCGAACTGCGGGTGATCATCGAAAAGTTCAAATGAATGAATTGAATGAACTTCGTGATCAGGCCTATGAAAACTCTTTGATCTACAAGGAAAAAAAAAGAAGCTCCATGACTCAAAGATCAAAAACCGCGTTTTCAACGTTGGTGATCGAGTCCTTCTTTTCAACTCCAGATTAAAGATCTTTTCGGGTAAATTGAAGACCCGTTGGACTGGCCTATTCACTATTGCAAAGGTTTATCCTTATGACACCGTCGAATTATCTCAAAATGACGGACCAAATTTCAAAGTGAATGGGCATCGTTTGAAACATTACTTTGAAGAGGACATACCATCCATGGTTCTCCCGGATCTCCAAACTTTCCCCAAGGACAAATGAATTCGGGGATCGAGTCAAGCTAGCGACTCGGTGAACAAAAACAGTAGCACAACATATGGGTTTTCACCCATATTTCTGACTTCTCTCTATCACCCAAGTGTGGGGGAGTGGCCGTCCCCTACTGTTGTTTTCATTGTATATATTTCAATTTCATCAAAAAAAAAGTGTGTTTGTATGTATAATATAAATAAAGTGAAAAATAATATTTCCGCAGTTAGTTTAGAATATTGTCTTTCTTCCATTCAGAGAATCGGCATAATAGCCGTGGCTTTGAATATTGAGGACAATATTCAATTCTAAGTGTGGGGGGAAATTCTAGCGAATTTTATCACATTATACCATCTAGTACCCCCGTTTTTGGCCAAAATTTTCAAAAAAAATTTTCACTTTATTTCAAAAATTTTTGTGGTTATCAGTCCGCCATGTCTAACCGACAAAAGGATTGGCTAATCCAGGAGCAAACGGCTCTTGGTAAAGATA
>LBNU01031644.1:0-10011 GCA_014162995.1 Artemisia annua | reverse complement strand
TAAGCGTAACCCACAAGGAATTACCGAAGTGACCTGCTGTCAGGGCTGTTTGATGTTGACCCTGGCAGGATTTCCGTTCAATCATTTGAGAAATACCTAAGTAAATCCCTCATGAACGTTCTAGGCAGATTGCTAAGATCTACGAAGGACTCGATAATTTACAGTTGGTGTCCATTGATGTAAGACAACCAATGTAAGATTACTAAGTGTTCCTAAGAGATCTTTGATGTGTCTCGTGGCTCTAGACTCAATTAGTGCAACTTATGGTTTCCTATGCGGAGATTGGGGCAGGGTCTTGATGTGTCGTGAATAGTATAGTATATAATAACCAAGCAATTTCTCAACAAATAAGAAATCACTCGGGTCGTGTATCATTGAAGGTTAAATGGAAAATTGTTTATCGTGATTGATAAACCGTGTTTGTGAAAGGTGTAAAGTGAAAATAGTGGAAAAGAAATTCAAATAGCACTAAGATATATCAATTAGAGCACAAAATACAAGCTATATATGCACAAAGATCTAGAATTAGAAAACGGAAATGCAAACGTAAAATATTAAAACGTAACGTACAAAATAAAACGCGACTTTTATTTAAAAATGATCCTAAAAACGTGAAACAATTTTCTAAAAACTTTAAACAACTAAAAAGAATTTTTAGAAAAAGAAAAATATTTTTTTGACTTTTTATTTATTTATTACGAATTAAAAACTATTTTTAACTATTTAAAAATGATTAAAAGTCTAATAAATGGAAAAATGGTCTAAAAATACAAAACTATTTTTTTGAAAAATCTTATAAATCTGAAAACTATTTTTAAAAGAAAAATGAAAATTATTTTTGTATTTTTTGATTTATTGTGAATTTAAAATGATTAAAATCTAAGAAAATAGAAAAGAAATAGTAAAACAAATGAGAAAAATCTGAAATTTTTATGGAAATTCTAAAATAATATTCTAAGTCTACTGTAGAAAAATCTTTTTGAAAAATAAGCACTGAAGTGCTTATTGGGCTTAAAAACTGCTTATTCTAGTGCTTATTAATAAGCACTTGATCCAAAACTATGTGAAATTGAAACAGAAGGTGTATTATTCTCAAATAAGAAAGATCAATCTAGTTTCAGATCAGAAATCCACTCAGAACACTTAAATGGACAAATAAGCAGGTGCATAAGCACTATGAATAAGCATTTTCATACCAGAAAAAGCAAAAAGCTCAGAGATCATAAGAAACACTCAAAAATACTCAACAATGCATAAAATAACCATCAAACTCAGAAACAAACCTAAAATTCACAAATGCAAGTAATGTGAAAAATCAGTAAACAAGTGCTAAGCTCCTAATTAGCAGGCTCTAAAAAAAACAGATCAAATAAGCTCTGAGGATGAAATTTAATGGGGCAAAAGCTTCACTATATAGCTAAGAGTGCAAAAACTCTAAAAGCCCTATCACTACAACTCAATTGATGCATTAATTTTGATTAAGTTCAGCTGCCTGAATGCCCTAACTAACTGTCATATTAGACTTTTTAAATGCACTACAACTTTGACTAAAACTCAATTCAGTTAATCAATGCTACTTCTATTTGTATTATTAAGATACTATTAAGCTATATTAAGCTATTATGAACCAATATGCAACTACTACTCCAATTATACTAACTGATTTCTATTTATCTTAACTGATAATGAGATTTAAATCCTAACTTTGACTTTTTACAAATAACTAACTAATTTTATGCTTGATTGTCTCTAATAGTATCCTAAGTGTTATGTTTAAGCAAGCAAACTACGCTGCCACACAAGTTAACACAGTGAAAATCCTTGTGCCAAACACCTTTGTATTAACTGATTATTTCTACATCTATGGTATCTAAGTTGAATTAATACACAAACATGTTCACAGTCAATCACTTAAGGCTAATAGAGATTGAATAAACCCTAATTTGCAGTAGCAAATCACAAAAATCTCAGTTTCGTAGATCAAGCAGAACATATGCAAAATTGAAGCAGTTAAATGGACTAGTTCTACTCAAAGTTGCAATCAAGCTGAAATAACTTCTAACAGATGTTAGATGAACAATCAAATACAACTAGTTCCAACGAAAGCTCAATATCACAGATCCACCATTAATCAAATCTTACTATGCATTTACTGGACAATTCAGACAAATGGATTAAAGATCAACATAAACTAAACTAAAGCATTAACCTCTACTACAATTTCAAACTAAATCAGTTATTCAATCACTACAACTCTACACTAAGCTCTAACAGACACAATGAAACAGTGCAAACTCATGAATCAAAATTCTATACTAATTATACAGCAACTCTATTGTAAAACAGAATTGAGAACTTACAATTTAGTTCTCAGCTTTCTGAGAACCTCCACAAGCTAGCCTATCAAATCACCTTCTGAATCTTCATTATACCATCAATTACTCTGCTTGATCCTCCACTATTTTTCATTAACCAAAAGATGAAAGCTATATAGTCTAACAATGAGCTTATTAAAAGCTTGTATAAGCTTCTGGAAACAAATGAAAGAGTTTTAAAAACTAATTTGAGTGAATTAACTGCTTAGAATCGAAGATGACAATGAATTAAACTGAAAAACTTGAATTTTATTAGAAAAATAGAAACGATTACAAGCTGAAGATGTTACAAAAACACTTAACTACTAACTGAATTACACTTCTCCCAACTACTACTAACTATTTTTCTAACTGACTAACTCCTCAAATCGTAAACAAAGGCTCCTATTTATAACAAGAGGTGGAGCGTTTTCAGAACTCTCTGGAATCAGAATCTTCTTAGAATCTCCTTGGAATATCCCTTGATGACATGTTCTGACCAATCATATCCCTGGAATCCTTGAGGTGACGTGTATGAACCACTCAAAGCATGCCACGTAGCATTCCAATGCAGTCCTTCTCTGACACGGTGTCAGGGTGAGGTTAATTGACTCAATTACCCCTAAATACGAGGTTAATTTGGGTTCAATGGGTTTAGGGTTCTTGAACTGGGAAAAGGGATTGGGTTTGGGGGAAAAATGACGCGGGTTGGGTATTTTTTATATTTATTTGTTTTTAACTGAACCGGGTCAAGTGGTAAAGGAGTGGGCTTAGTGGATTTAATGATTTGGCAGATTTGGGTTTAGGTTTTATTAGTGATAGTTAAAATAAAATTCCAAAGGACCAATAGTGTAAAATCTAATCTTCAAGGGACCACTTTTGTATTTTCTGAAAAATGATATCCAAGGGCTAATCTTGACTTCTTCTGATTCTTCAAGGACTTGTTTTGCCATTCTGAGCTTAATTGTGAAAAATGCTTCCCGGGACTCAGCTTTTGTCATTCGTTCCAATCCCGTGCTCGTTTTGTCATTTTTGTCTCGGTTTTTGTCCAATTTTGTATATCCATACCTGCACAATCAGAAACGCAAAAATACGTATATCTTTGGCATTTGTTAGCATTTTTTGTCTTTTTAAGTCCGTTTTTGGTCAAATAAAAGTGTGTAAAATAATACACACCAATAAGCCGTCGACCCTTTAGGCGATGACTTATCGATCCATGAGGTCATATCATTTGAACTTGACCCTTATGTGCAATATGTTGGAATGCTATATGTTTTGAATGCGATTATGTGTTTATGTGGACTATTTGATTTACTTGAGACTTATGCCGTTAGGTGATTTCATGGATTATGCATTTATGATATTATTTGAGGTGTTTATTTGGCGTGAGTTCACTTGAGTCGAGACTTTGTCTCTAGCATCCATACCAAACGATACCGAACGATACCAAGCGATAACTAAAACTTTTCAAAGAACGTTTTCTTTCGGAAAATAAACGGAGATCATTCGGGAAATTAAGGGAAATAATTAACTTTCAAAAACTATATTAAGCTAAGTTCTACATATATGATTAGGTTGTGCCAAGTCAGTAGTTGCTGTGAAGTCTTAGCCGTACTCTCGTTTGCTTATTCGTATCTATCTTGATTTCTGCTTACTCTATTCGAGGTGAGTTTCATAGCCCCACTTTTACTCGCATTTTAATTGTTTTCTAAACTTGGGGGAGAAAGCATGCAACTAGTTTTCTTGGACCTGCTACTATTTTGTTTTGCTATTGTGTTGGCTAGTTTAGGTTAGACGGAAGTAGGAGCTGACCTAGAGCTAGGGCGCTTGGACCCTAGTTTGGAATAGACTCTACTATGGCCTAGATCCGGGGCAGTAACGGGCGGTTCCTTACTGTAAGTGCGACCTGGCTAGTGACCGTTGAGGGGCCCACTCACTATGACCATTCATCTTTCCTAAGATGATAAACTCTTGATTGTGATTGTGATTGAGATTGAGATTGTGATTGTGATGATGTTTGATTGTGATGTCTATGCCTGCTCTAGTCACACATAGCGCTAAACCCTTCAGGTCCCGTATTGTTTTAACTTTAAACCTATGAACTCACCAGCGAAAGCTGACCTTTTTAAGCATGTTTTTCTCAGGTAACTAGAAGTATGCCTTTACTATTTGGACTACGGTGATGTAGCTTGGGTCTTGGCTTAGTTTGAGGCATTGATGAAAACTCTGATATTTCTTTTATAGACCTGTTTTCCTACTATCTATTATGGGCTTGCCTATCTAACGATTTTGGATAAATGTAAACTTTGACTTATGTTGACTTGGGTTTACATTATTATCTATGTTATCTTGTTATCTATACTTGTGATGGTATCAATTCACGTAGCACCCCGAAAGCTTGTAAGTCTTCCACTGTACCAGATTTTGGGGGTGTTACATTTATTATGTGCTTGTGTTCTGCAAGTGACAACCGTTTCTCAATTTTTAGTTTTTAGATAAACTACTATGTATACCCGTAGTTTGCTACCCAACAAACCACATTATTCAACACGTAACTTGCCACATTGGATGCTAAATACAGACTGTTTTACTTGTGTTTAAGGTTGAGAGAGGTTATGAAAAGCTTACATTAGCCGAAGATGGAGTTGATGCTGGATGAATTTCAGTAGCACAAACGTGTGAATGCTTGTGTATGTCGTTGAACTGAGACATTTTAGATTGCTTCATAACCCCAAGTTGAGTTTGAATCTCTATCCATTGGCTAGAGGTGATTTAAATATTCAAGGGTTGGAACAATGCCACACATAGAACAATGACCTGCAACAAAAATGATGAGCAACTTATGCCATTTATATTAAAAAAATATTCCATCAAGTAAATTCATATTTTCAGTTAATATTCAAGATACTAAATGTCCATTCTTGTGAAGAATCAAAGGATAGCCATTCAAGCATTAAGTGCTACCATAAAATAGTTTTCGACTAACAATATATATAAAAAGCCGTCACTTTTACTTACGTGTACAATTATTATGTGTATAGTCAGTAGAACGGAGGTCTGCACCATGCACGTCAGTAACATCGTGAAAACTTCTGACATGAACCGCAAATGGTTAAAAATAGTTAATCAAAAGAGACAACAACAAAGGAATTGAACACGCCGAAAATGTAAAAATGGAATACCTTGGAAATTTGATCCACGTACAGATTTGCACCATGTATAAACTGAGTTCCGCCTCCTAGAAATATGAACTTGTCTTTCTTTCTTGGTATCCACTTTTGCCCTCCTCTGTCTTGCCCAAATCATCTGCAAGCCATAAAAAAATGTTAAAAAACAACATACAACGTTGTAAAATCTGTGTCCAAACACCTCTTATTTCCACTGTCCAAATAGCATATAAAAATTATTAAAAACAGCATACAAATCTGTTGAAAGCAGCACTAAAAACACAGTAAAAAATAGTACATGGAGCTGTAAAATGCGTGTCCAAATGTCCCTTTTTTTCTACAGTCCAGACAACATAATATGTGGCGTAAACTAACCATTTAAAAGCTGTGAATGTATTCAAGAATTGCCAAGTGGCTACGCCACCACTTTTGCTCTATGTTATTATCAAATTTAGTCGAAAACTTGTTAATGTATTCAAGAATTGCTAAGTGGAATGTAAAGTAAATATACTGAGCTATGAGGAAAGGATTACATTGACAGCATCGTTTAATTGCACAGGTTTCATTTTCTCACCAACTATTTCTGCTGGCATCGTTGCATATAGGAGGTAACATTGGGGATAGATAATAGATCTTAAAAGAGAGTCCGCTAATATCTGGTAACCATGTGCTTGTAAATCCCAATCCCATTCGACCCTACTACAACAAACAAATCCTATATCAATGCCTGCGATTCCATAACCACAGATAAACTAAAATTTGACAATGTTTTTTGTCAAGTCTAATGCATTTAATAATCAGAGCATACCCGTTTGGAGCATATCATGTCATGAACTTAAGCTACCGAAACTAATTTAAAACTGCTTATACACTGTATTTTCGCCAAAAAACTAATTTAAAGCAACTTTACCTTAAGAAATCGTGACCTTGTGTTTGGATGAGTTCACCGGATCTCCCGAACCACTTCTCATAATCGTACGTAACCCCTGAATTGACAAAGAAAATATTAACTAACTCGATACACCAAATCACAAAAAACCTAAAAACTAAAAATAATTATATAAAGGTTATATAACCTTTGAAACATACCTGAACCACTATTCTGCTACTTTACTTCCTATAAGCGTGTTCATTTAGACACCGAGTCAAACTGATATTCTGCTATAGAAAGCATCTTACTGTGATGAGCTTTTAATGGAACATTAAAATAACTCTAATTACTTTACATATTCAGTAGACAATCAGCATAAATCTGACTATAGAACTTAAAAGTGCTATAGTTACATAAGTTGATCTAAACATGCAGAAAAAATAACACGCACTGTTGGTTGTGCTCATGGAAAACCTAACACGCAGAAAATTCATCGCCCCAGAAATATAAAAGCAAGCACCAACCACCACTCGGGTAAAAATGGCGTTTGCTTTTACTCCTTTCATTTAAGCGTCATCCACACACCAACAAATGTGGCTGCAACTCTTTAAGCGACCAGGTTCACGCTATGGCTACATCCATGTACCGGCCATGGCTACCCTGCCAAGATACGTATGCAACAGACACGCTTATGAAAGAGGTATTACGCAAGGATTTCATCATTGCCTAAAAAATCCAAAACACGGATCATATTACTATTATACATTTAGCTTGGATTGGTTTCAAAAGCTTTGTGGGCCATTCTCTATTTTGTTATCCCACATCCGAAAAAATAGCCACATTTTGGGTCCTTTCCAGGCTTTCAACCTGAAAGATGGCCATTGCTTTTCCACAGACGGTATCCACACCAACAGTGCACCAATGTGAACCCAACATGGCTGCTAGCAACATTTATGAGATGATGCTATGCCAAGACACGGGTATTAACCAACATAGCTTATGACACACATGAAGGCAACCAGAGGTAACATTATTTGGGATACAATAATTTTGCTAGTTCGTGTGAAAATTTACAACTTCAAATTGCAAATAGGCAATTAGTAGGGAGACTTAAGATATGACACAAGAATACTAGTTCACTAATACTAACAAATAATATAATGAAAGTAGATCGCTCGTCGGATGGGTCATGCAACTATTTATATACGTGAATTTTTATTGGATATATATGATTAATTTGGATTTTAAAAGGATATCTTTTTCCTAACAAAACAAAACCCCTAGTGGGACTTTTTCATTTCAAAATAATCGAATCATACCTTATTAAGTAATAAATGTATTTTTATTATTATTTTTTTTAAATATATTTAATTAAGAAAACCTAAATACTTCTTTATTATACATGTTTGGTTTTGTCTTAAATGAAGAACATGTCAAAAGGTAATCTTTTTCCTAATAAAATATGATACTAGAGAAGTTAGAGCAACTGTTGCAAAAGATGTAGTGTTTAAGATTATTTTAACGGTTTGTTGTTGTACATGAACAATTTAGTTTTCTTTTTTATTTCTTTTGTTCCTTAGAAAACGTCGGAAGAAGGGACAAGGTATTTGGCGATTTGGTTTGTAATTACGTTCCTCGGGTAGGGGTATGATCTGTCTACATTCTACCTCCCCCATACACTGCCACGGCGGGATTGGGTTTTGTTGTTGTTGTTGTTGTAGATTTGTAATTACGTTGGCACAAGCAAGGTAAAGTTTGGTATGATGAGGAAGTGCGACAATTTATAAGTAGGTCGTGTTTGGATATTGTTGAGGATGTTGTTTGATACTGAGGATCAAGCTGCGTGGCATGTTAGAATTTTATAAACATGACTATCATATACAAATACTAATAGAGAGTAGCACATAATAGCGGAAGCATAAGATCAAGTATAACACATAATAGTTAACTAAAACTTAAATAGTAAACGTACCTCAAGCAATTGACAATTGGGAATGAACAAGTTATGAACCCTAATTAGGTTTTATATAGATCTTTGTTAAACCCCTTACCTTTTTGTTTAACGATCTCTTGATAACAACAATAGTGTGTTGTTACCTCGTTCTTGTACACACAAATTAATCACGAATTAAAGGTTTTGCAAGAAACAAGAACACAATAATTTTCTTATGAAAATTTCGATCCAAGGAAACCCTAAGGATCCTTGGTCGATCGTTGGAGACAAAGAAAAGAGAAAGAGAGATTTAGGGATAATTGTGTGTGCACAAAAGGTGAGAAACAATTGACCCTAGGTTTGTTTATATAGGAATTAGAAACTTTGGGAACAAGTTAGGGTTTGGGATACCCTTAGGTACCCACGACCGGTTCTAGACCCAAAGGGGGTTTCTAGAACTTTTTCCTTGTTTCCTAATTCCATGTAAACACCTCTTTCCTTATATTCGTCTAACGGTCGTTAGTCATTTAACTATAAAAACTAACGGTCGTTAAGTACTTGTGTTCAAATAATAAACATACAATATTTTTATTATTATACTTTAATTCTCATTTGCAATGTGTGCAATCCCGAGGTCTCGGGTTCGATTCTAGACATTTACGTATAAATAAATAACCATATTTCCAACATGGCATACTGTGATAATGAGCGGCAGGAGCATCATGCTGCACTTATTGCTCCTGCACGAATAGCCAAGGGATGCTTAAAGGTATACTAAAAATTGGTGCAATTCATTTTTGTTGTCACATTTGATTAGCTAACGCAATATTGGTTGAAACATTTGTGCTTTTTAAGTTGTGTAAATAGATGTTTATTGCATATCATTGATGTGCATGTTAAACTCAAGTTGTATTGGTAAATAAACTGGTATTAGGAATTCTAGCAGAGCAGCTTCTTCATCAGTCTTATCTGCCTTGTCTGTGAGTTTCACAGCTAAAAGAGCTTCCAAATTTTCTACTGTTAAGTCCTCAGGCGCAGTAGTAGGCCTGGTTGTCTGAAGGTAGAATGGATGTGAACGAAGAAACTTTTCAACCCTGCTTTGAATTCTGGTATTCAGCTCTTCTCTGATGGGTGTGAAGAGTTCAACAAGCTTCGGAGTTACTGAAGATACGAGGTTTGTATCCAAGTATTCATTGGTGTAGGCCTCGATCATATCACCCATGTTTGTTGTCATGTGTTCATCCACGTAAGCTTTTGTGTCACAATTCTCCATTTCAGGCCAATTTTCCTTATTCCCGACATTTCCTATTCATTGAATTTCAATTCAACATTTCACGTAAACAGGGTTTACGGGTATCCATTTGACGAGACCGGGTAGGTTAAGTCACATTGTCAACCATCGTACATTTTCTAGACTAGGGTTAGTCTACATTGCATCACGACATCATTTGCATTCTATTCCACTCGTAGATATATATTTTCAAGTTACCCTTATTTATTTATTTGTATATAAATAATAAGACAAGTTATTAGTTTCTAACCTAATGTACCAAACAAATTCCACTAGTGTACTAATATATTTTTATATTAGTTATTTTTCCATTTAGGTTATAAAACTATATATTATTTATTTTTGGTGGTTAACCAAATAATAAACCTTTACTTGAACTATATACAACAAGAATT